>JACEIK010001180.1:218195-244019 GCA_018107945.1 Datura stramonium
CGTGAACCCATTTGACCTTTTGGATGATGATGCCGAGGACCCAAGTTTGTTCATTGCTGCTCAACAGCTGAAGCAGGCGGCTCCTGTTGCATCCGCACCCAAGAAAGGTCCAGTTCAGCCTCAAGCACAGCCTAAGCCTGCTGCTACGTTGCCCTCCAAGCCGGTTCCTCCTTCTCAGGCTGGTAATAATCCATTTCTAGTCATTCTTGTATTTTGGGATTGAGCTAATTGGATTGAGATGTTGAAGTTTTTATTTTTACTGTTGTTGTTGAAGTAATGATGTTAATACATACGATTTCTAAGCCTTTTTGTGTTTTTTAGACTTCATGTATATTCCTTCATACTTTTTTGTGTTTTGGGTTTATATTTTGTGTGAAACTGGCACTAATGGAGCTGAACTAATTGAGAAAATTCATGTAGCTGACCGAACTAGTTTGCGTTGATATGTAAAAGTGCTTATTTTAATTATTGTTGTAGTAGTAGTAGTAGTAGCATTAATGGTAATATACCATTTCTTCTAATTAATTTTAGACACTTTTGTGATTTGAGTTAATGCATATTTGCTCCTACTTTTTTGTATTTTTTGGTATTCTATATGAATGGTAAGGAAAAAAATGCAAGTATGTAGAAGATTGTGTATGCTAATATACTATACTGTACTATATTAGCATTTTTGTGCTTAGGTTCATGTGTATTCATTGTTGTCAAAGGCGTGCTTAACGCTTAAGCCCTGAAGTGAGGCTCAAAACACCTTGAGCGCTTCGCCTCCGCTTTAGTGTCATCTTCAAGGCTTTGAGACAAACTTTCCTTACAAATGAGCTTATCCTGAGGAGACTACTAAACAATTGATATTTCATTTTATCTTAAAAAAATTTCAATTTTTTGTCCATATATTTGTTATTCATACTTGTAATTATTAGTCTTGGATTAAGCATATATATATTTGTATGTTTTCTCCATTTGCACGTTTTCTCATTGAAGCCCACACTTTATTTGCGCTTAAAGCTCCAATGGACCTTAGAGCTTTTTCGCTTTTGATAACACTGATTCATTCATATTGTTTTTGTTTTCAGCACGAATGGGATAGACAGTTCATATAGGTGACCCAATTAGTTTGGATTGAATTAACTGGATATAGATGTAGCAGTTCTTATTTTTATTGTCCTTGTAGTAGTAGTTATGGTAATATACCCTTTCTAATCATTTTAAAACATTTTTGTGTTTTGGGTTCACATATATTTGAGAAGATTCACAAAGCCAACCCAATTAGTTTGGTCTGAGATTTAGTAGTTCTTATTTTTATTGTTGTCGTTCTAGTAGTAGGTAATATACAATTTCTAATCATTTTAAAGCCTTTTTGTGTTATGAGTTGATGTATATCTGTTCATATTTTTCTATATTTTGGTGTTCATATTTTGTATGAAACTGGCACGAACAGACCTTAATGAATGTAGAAGATTCATATACAGGACCCAATTAGTTCCTGACTGTGTCCCTCTTTCTTGTGTAATATTTGGTTTTGTTGCCGCTGCTGTTCACAGCTGATCACATTTCTATAACAAACAGATAAACACTTCGGAAGTTGGTACTGTTTTGTTTGCCTTCATTCTAGTTCAGTATTCACCTCTTGTGAATTAACTTCTAGGTCACGTATTGAGTTTCTCTTTACCTGATTTCTGTGCTGTACTACAGATTTTTCCCATCACTTATTTGTTTATTATTTTTGAGTAGTGAGGGAAGCCAGGAATGATGGCCAGCCAAGGGGTGGCCGCGGGGGTCCACGTGGAGGAGCCCGTGGGCGTGGACGTGGGTTTAACCAAGAATTTGCTGACGACGAGAATACTTTTGGCAGCAATAATGGATTCTCTGGGCGGTACAGAGCTCCAGAAGATGGAGAGTCAGGAAAGGTTTCTGAAAGGAGAGGTGGATATGGTGGATCTCGTGGGGGGTTCCGTGGAGGTCGTCGTGGTGGTTTCAACAATGGGGATGCTGCAGAAGGAGAAGGGGAACGCCCACGGAGAGTGTTTGATCGACGAAGCGGAACTGGCCGTGGGTAAGTGATTCTGCTAGTCTTGAGAATTACACGATTGCATTTCACTATTCCCTTTCTTGGGTTGTTCATTAGCTCAAAGTCATTCTTATTGTGGTTGTCTCTGTTTCTTAGGCATATGATGTGTATCTTTATTGATCTGTTCTATTGTATAGGAATGAGTTTATTAAACGGGAGGGCTCTGGTCGTGGAAATTGGGGAACTCCTGCTGATGATATTGCACCGTGAGACCGTCATCTCAACTTTTTGTTTCCTTATTACCCTTGGCTTTATGTATTGATTTTTTTTCTTATAGTTTAATGTTTGTTTTCTTATCAAAATTCAGGGAGACTGAAGAACCTGTTAATGAGGGTGAGAAGATTGTTGAGGCTGAGAAACAAGCTGGACAGGAAGATGCTGGAGACACCAATAAGGATTCTGCTGCTGCTGAGCCAGAAGAGAAGGAACCCGAGGAAAAGGTAACTGTCATTTTCTGTTGAAGACCGTTATTTGTTTTGCTTACATGCTCTAATTCTTCTGTTGCAAATTAATATCAGTCTCACTGCACTATCCTCCCTTTTTTTCCCGGGGGGGGGGTTGGGGTGAAGGAGACCTAAATGCAAAATTGAATTTCTGGAATGTCGCTTTGTCGATTAAATCAGTTTGGACAAGGAATATTAGCTCAGCAGTTGTCCATATTCTAGTTCAATCTAACTTTTCGAAACCAGTCATTTTTTATTTATTGTCTATAAATTCTTTGACATTATCCCAGTATGGTAGTATCATATCCTTCCAATAGACCAGGCACTAACAATCATGTGTTGCTTGTATGCACATTTAAGATTAAGTTGGTGCGGCATCCCATTAAGTTGGTACAATTATTATTCCCTCCCTCTTCGCCAAGTGCCAAAATGGCCACGCCGTCAATGTAGTTTAGCAGGGAAAACCAGCTTGGTAAGTAGGATGCACCGAATAAAACGAAGTTTAATGCTTTCTCTATTTGGATATACCTTCAGCGTAAAAAAAAGCTTTAATGCATTAATATTCATTTTTCGATAGACCTTCGGCATTAAAAAAAGTATTTCAGAGCGGAATACAAAAATAAAGGCAGTAACCACGAAATAATGAGAAATGGAATAATACACAACATACAGAAGAAAGAATATTAACAACGAAATAATGCAATAACAGGAGCACAAACAAACATAGGTAATAACCAAAATCCATGTGCATGAAATCATGAGAATATTGCTAATACTACCGGTAAGAAAGTAGGTACACAATTAACGATCATCAAGCCCATCCTGCAGGAAAGCGAGAGAACACTTAGCTGTTAACTAACTTTCTATCCTAATCTGCGCCCTCCAAACCTCCTATCTAAGGTCATGTCCTTGGTATTACCAAGATGTTTCATGTCCTGTCTAATCACATCCTCAATACTTCTTCGACCTACCTTTACCTCTCTCGACTCCCGCCATTGTCAACCGTTCACACCTCCTCATTGGATCATCTACACTTCTCCTTTTCACATGCCCATACTACCTCAGTCTCGCTTCCCTCAGCTTGTCCATCACGGAGGCCCCTTCCACCTTGTCTTGAATATCTTTATTCCTAATCTTATCTCTCCTCCTATGCTCACACAGCCACCTCAGTATCTTCGTCTCTGCAACTTTCATCTTCTGACATAAGAGTTAGTTCTTGACTAACCAACACTCCGCCCCATACAACATAGCCAGTCTAATCACTGCTTTGTAGAACTTAAACTTATAAGCGTTGACCCCAACGTAACAACCAGTTACTGCTCTGGTTGATTTCATTTGCTACTCACTGTTTCTTTTAAGATGGCGTCATGCTGTTATCAACGTTACCTGCAGCAGATATTTCTATGAAATAGCTACAAACATAAACTACTGTTTCCTGGTAGACTAGGTACTTCTTAACCTTGATTCATATATGAGGATCAACTTTTTTATAGCTATTTTTTTTACAATGTTGTAGCTAGTGTTATTTGCATGATTCCAGCTGTTTTTATTCATATGTATCTATGATCATTATCCGGAAATATTTATTATTCATCTCTGCTGATGTTGTAGGAGATGACCCTCGAGGAGTATGAGAAGTTAATGGAAGAGAAAAGGAAGGCTTTGCTGGCTCTAAAGCAAGAGGAAAGAAAGGTTAATTTGGACAAAGAACTTGAATCCATGCAACTTCTCTCAAACAAGAAGAATGATGATGAGATCTTCATCAAATTGGTGAGTTATTTTATTGCTTGTCTAATTATATTTTGATTGCTGTATTAGGAACTTGATTGTTTTGTATGCTTGTATATTCATCATGCTTGAAATTCTATGTCTGGGCAGGGTCCTGAGAAAGATAAGAAAAAGGAAGCAGTGGAAAAAACCAAGAAGGTACTTCTTCATTTTAGTGGCTATATTGGTATTATAGCATCATTTCTTTACGCATTTGTTGGGAATTGCTTCCATTTCATGAACTCTTTATTTGTCAAAAGTTATGTACCTGGCATGGGACTTTGCTTAAGGGGAGAGCAATCCATCCTCCCGCCCCGCAAGCTAAGCTCCTCACAACAGAAAAAATATTTGTTTTATTTGGACCTTCAGAATTCCGGAAAATTAATTCCAGTAAATGCTTTTTTTAGACTGGAAGGTCAACCTCAACTTATACTTCAACGGCTGCAAAGAAACTTTCCTCTCCCCTTGATTGTTTTTTCAATGAAAAATGGAATGGGGAAGTAGTAGCCGGTGTCATAATAATTTTCCTCAATATTGTGGATACATTTATGCAGGTTTAGACAGGTTGTGCATACTCTTCAGCGTTGATGCCGCACCAATATTCTCCAAAAATACACTACTTTTGGAGAATCCAACATGCATTTGTTGGCATTTTTGAAGCGTCTGAGCAACATGGGGTTCAGTACTATTATATTTCCCAATGTTGTGTACACAGTTATGCTGATGTCAGTATTATAATTTTTCCCCAATTCAGTTTGTGGTTTCACCACTATCTTTTTAATTTTAAAATCATCTTGTTCTGGTTTTCTTTTTCACATGAAGAGGGTGAAAATTTACACTTCAGTAGGAACCCATTTAGTATAATATTCTGAAGACAAGACATTGATCCACAAATGGTTTGAGTTAAATAGATTTAATCACTGTTTCGATTGTGAGGCTTGATATGTTAAATTTCTTGCAGACTAAAAGCATAAACGAGTTTCTGAAGCCTGCAGATGGAGAAAGTTACTACCGCTCTGGTGGCCGTGGCAGGGGACGTGGCCGTGGAAGAGGCGGTTTTGGTGGTGGAGTTGGTGGAAACAACAGTGTTGCAGCCCCATCGATTGAAGATGTTGGCCAATTCCCCTCCTTGGCTGCCAAGTAAGGGAACAAGTCCCGCATGGATTAGGTAAAAAAAAAGGGAGCAGCTATTGCTGTCTGTGCGTCTTCCTTTTTCTGTCATTTATGATTTTGGGCTTTGACGATAACAGAATATTTCCCGGAACCTTTGAGGATTCCTGTATTAGATTTTGTTTTGAAAACCTTATAATTTGTTCTTTAGAGTGTAAATTTAGATGTTTTCTGGAGTTGCTATGCCTGAGTTTTTGTCTTACTTTTTATATGCATTAAAACCCTTTCCCTTCCTTCCTATTTAGGTGTTTAGGTTCTGATCTATAATTTACTTGTCAAATCAGTTTTGGTTGGAGGTTATTTGAAGACAATTGTGTTCCTTTTTTCCAATTACGATGTCTTAACTCGCTGTGTTAGTAACTGTTGAGTATCTCCGAATATTGAAACATTGAATGAGACCGATCCAAATGGAGTAAATAATGAGGGTTCATATAGTCGATCCTTGCTAAGCTTGCAATTGAGGTTTTTCCCGCTTAATTTGCCTGTTCATTGAAGAAAGTCTTATATTTTGTCTAGATTGTGCGCTCTATCGATGATTTTAGAAGGTTGTCGATATCATTTTACCCGAAATATTTCTGCTACTGTGTAGGGTAATGTTGATCTGCCTGAGCTAGAAGTTGGATGCCAGTTTCTACATTCTGTTAACATTTTTGGTTATTGTTGTTGAACATGGTGTAATAACAACATTGTTTTATGAACTTGAAGCAAATGAGAAAATGTTACAAAGATTGGTTCATGCATATATTTTTCTGGTAATTGTAAGAATTCAATATTCTACAAGGAAGAATATTTGGTCATTTTGTCTGAAGTTATACTTGTATTTTCTAGCATGAAATTAGGGGGTCGTTACTCGTTTGGTAGCTGGTTTGAAAGTAATTTATGCAAGTTCTGCTCATGTAATATCACGTTTTGTTGCCGATTTGAAGGTGAGTTATATCGGTATTAAATTTTGAACAAGTAATATCACGTTTGATTGTTGGTTACGGGGTAAATTATTCATGTATAAAATTAATACGATGTTTGGTTTGTAATTTTGAAATTTGCATAATCAATAGTGTATGGGTTATGATTAAGTTACGGGGAAATTTATGTATTATTTTATATAGAATAATCGTGGAATTACTAATAAAAAAATAATCTAATTTTGCATAAAATGATACATAGATTACCCATAACTAATTCATGCATTATTAATATTTCATACAATAATCAACTTCAAACAACACCTTAGAACAAACATCAAGAGCAATATTTATTATCCTTCGAATTTGCTCAACTCGAGCGACATTTAATGATTTAACTTTTGATTCAATCGCTGGATCTAGGCAAATTTGCGGAGATCATTACAGCTTCTCTCTTTTCGAGAATTCTATATCGGATATTAACATATAGACAATTATCTCTCAGGGTAGGCTTTTTGGATAGATTGCCTTAAGGCGATGAAGGCCCACATATTTCAAATCTCGGCTCCCCTCAAGGAAAAAGCTTGCCGACGGCCCCTCGCTTACTTCTCTGGAGTCAACGATGTCGCTTTTTCCGTCACGAAAACTGCTTGTTGTGCCCGGGTCAAGGAGATTCGATTTGCTTGGTTGGGTTCTTTGCTTGCTTATTCCACTTCTTAATCATCCTTCATTTCACTAATTCGTATTGAGCAATTATTTAAATCATTACCACAATTTCTCTTTTCTTGAGACAACTATACTCTCTATTAGTGTATGAATAGTTATCTCTCGAGTGCAAAGTATAACTTATTTTATCATGCATCTTTATAGATAAGGAACTATTATATAACCTTTTTAATTTTGATAGATTGATGAAATGGGGCTTAGCTATGGATCCACTCATTTTGACGAGAAATAAAAAGAAATATAAAAAATTCGGGAGATTGAAATTGAAGTAGCTATTTTTTATATAACATAGAAAAATTCGAGTAGTTGAAGCTGAAGCAGTTGTTTTTGATGTACCAAAAAGAAAAACAATAATTAGAGTGGGAGAGTAAGAGTCAAAAAGAAAATTTATTACTTCTTCCTCTCATTCAAAATCGTGCATGAGATATTTATTTTACACGACTTTTAAGTGATATAGAAAGAAGAATTAATTTCCTTTTTTTATATTTATTTATTATCTTTCATTTGATTTCCAAGAAGAATTATTAATTTTTTATTTTACTTGAGCGAGGGTTTATCGAAAATAATTTTTCTTTTTTCATAGCATAGGTATAACACTTTATTCACCTTACACTCGTCAAACTTTACGTATAAAATTACATTGAATATATTATTATTATTATTATAAAATATTTTTTTATAAAAAAACAAATTATAGTGAACATATTTACTTCACACCAAACACCAAACCACCTAAGATTAATTTTACATGCCAAGTTGAGAACATCAATTTTACAAACTAAGTTGTCCTTTCAAGTTGAGTAGCAACCACACATTTGGTTTGACAAGTTGTCCTGGACAGTTGGGGTGACTAGTAATGTTTTTTGGTCCAGACTTTATCATAAAAATACGAGTAAGATGCAACGTATATTGATATTTTAAATTTCACTGAATATACTATTATTATAGGCCAAACAAATATTATCATCTCCAAGTTCATAATATTTGTGATTTTTTGAACAAATTGCGAATTGAATTCGAAATTAAAATTTATAGTTTATGAGTTTTGGTGACTATCACTTGCTCACAATGCATTGGTGCTACTTGGCTTGCAAGTCATTACATGTATATATTTAGTGATTTTCTTTCTTTATATATATATATATATATATATATATATATATATATATATATATATATATATATATATATACACGAGGATTGAATTAGAATTGTGTATCGTCGGTTTGATTCGATTTCTAAAATTATCCATTTTACTTATTGATTTTTTATTTGTAAACATATTGAATTATTAAGATATCGATTAATTGATTATTGATTATTATTATCGGTTCGATTATCGGATTAACCGTTAAGAATTTGAATCAAAGCTGAACTCGTATATTAGCAGCCATGCATTCACCCCTGATTTTAAAAATTATTTTGTTCTTTAAAAAAAGCAAGAAGAATGTACTACTATTCCCCCACCCCAACCCTCTTCAAATTTACCCATATTAATATAATTAACGTGTGTTAATTAGGTGAGGCGTTTAAGAGAAATAAATATTAATTTAAGAGAAATATTTCAACAATTAATGCTATCACCAATGTCTTTTTTAAATGTGTGAAAAAACAATTAATGCTACTTTTTTGGTTGACAGGTTTGTCCATAAATATCTACAGTTATTGGTGACACACAAAATAATATTACTATCTCCAAATTTAAAATTTTATAAGTTTCGATGATTTTTATTTGTCACAAAACTCACAATTTATTTATGTTATTAAATTTGTAATATAATATATATACATACATATATAAAATTTGTTAACACATATACATAATTTGGATTAAAACTAATAAGATTAATCAAACACATATCATATATAATGCATCGCCTCGATTTCCAAAATATTTGCATTTTAAAAGTAAGAAAAAACAGTTAAAGACAGATAATATCACGAGTTGAATTTAGTAATTTTATTATAAATTTTGTATTTTGTAATATGAAATTCACTAAATATGGACGTATTTTATAGCTAGAACTCAATTATTAGCGCTTGATCAAATTATTAATGTATAATCTAGAATTCGTAAATACAAATTTATCCAACCACGTTCATCTGATATAAATAAACGAATAATAATTTAAGGAACTCAAAGTTTCTTTCCAACGACACACAAGCTATTTAAAAATGTCGAATGACAAAATTAGCAGATTTCGCCAACACACTAATTTATTAATTCAACACGTACATCTCGATCCGCTTAAATTCAACTTCATTCGTTTGTTTTGACTCGTTCAAATTTTATCCAACCCGTTCATCTGATGTAAATAAAAACGAATAATAATTTAATATGCATAAGATGGAATAATAATATCTTATGAGGACCAATCACATTTCCCCCATCAATATAGCAGCATAATAACTCCAGTTGGTAAGACATTTCTGGTAGTTCTTATTTATTTTATTTCTCCGCATATTTTTATTTGTTCAGTTTAAAAAATTAAGAAATATTAAAAATTTGAAAAATTTCAAACATAAATTATTTGTAAAAATATTTTTAAAATTATTAAACTTATTATATTCAAAAAGTGATATAATAAAATTATTATTATATTTGTTATTTTTAAAAAAACATATCAAGTTAATATCGAACAACAACAATAATCCCACCAAGTGGGTTCGGGTAGAATGCCTTGAGCCTTTACAGCTATGCGAGAGATAGAAAAGTTGTTTTCGATACGCCCGAACTAAAGACAGACCCAACAATACAATAGCAACACAAAAGACATCATATAATATCAAAATAACTAGCGCCTGTACCCCCAACACACAACAGCAATACATTAAACGATAAATAAGTAACAACTAACAAGTTAATATCGAGCAAAGCAAGTAAAAATAAACGAAAAAAAAATATTTATTAATTTTCTTCTGAGTCTTATCTGTTCCAATGTGATGAACAATTAATGTTGTCAACTACATTTTCATGAGCATTCATTATTTGCAGCTAAGTTCAACATTCACCTGTCTCCAACTATCAACTTAATTATACATTAAAATTTTTTTTTTATAAAAAAAGTCCTATTGCAAGTTGAATTTTTTTGGTTTTCTATTTGGTATTCGATATTCGTATTAGGTCTTTTACTAATTTGAATTTGTGCTATGTAAGGGTTGTTTAGAGGCGAAGCGCACGTAACAGAATCTTTTTCATATCCAAAGATTGAATTCGAGACATTTAATTAAAAATGAAGAGATTTTGCTCATTCCACGATGTCTTTACTGGTCCTATTATTTGCAGAGAATATTGCAGGCGGATTGATTGTCTGTTGGACCCTCTTAGTACAAAGAACCTTGAATTAGCAATTTAAGATTATTATTCAACGTTGAGTATGGTATAAAAATAATATAATCATTATGGTATGAATGAATACTTTCGAGATCGCTTATTTCGAAATAAGAAATTTAACTTGAACGTGATGAAATAATCTCGTATTTTATTGCGAAATTTTAATCCTTAATATCAAAGGTCAAATGAACTTTAAGAGTGAGAGTTAATATCAAGCTCACGGTTTAAATTATCCGAAAATAAAGTAAATTTCATCGCTTAAACCTCCGCATCCGACATCCATTCCGTTAGGGAAATTAAGCGCTGCCCAGGACAGACTTAACGATCATTTTAAAAATAGCTCTTTACTTAACCCGATGACTCAAAGCAACGTTGAAATTCATTTATTTTTTTAGAGGAAACACAGCCAAATTTGTCCATTTACAATTAAGAAAAGTTTAAATTTACCCTTCCTATACTATTCAAACAAAAAAGGACCTCTATATTATTTAAAAATTCAAAAATATCCCTTTCCTGCTTATTGTTGCTTGGAGGTCGATTTTAAATTTGAAATATATATAATCTGAATTAAAATTATTGAGTTACGCACGACTCCGCCCCTCCCGTGCAACGTGAAAAACAGTTCACGAGAATGTCGTTTTGGGCTTTTGGGCAGAAATAATATGTCAATTTTACATTTAAAATAAGCATGCATGATGCAACATAAAGATCCATGAATATATACATATATATATATATATATATATATATATATAGTTGTACTAGAAACATTTTATTAAATGTTCTTTTCATTTCAAATTCAATATTTGATATTTATGTTGATTCGACTAAATTTAATTTCGCGTACTATAGGGTTCATTTCGGCTGTTGTCTAATAAGTTTTTTCATTCTCGAGGTTGAAGCTCGAATCTCGATTAAGGGTGAAGGAAACTCAATCATCCAATTGCAATCCATATTGATAACATGGGTACATTAGCCTTCGTCAATTTCTTATCGATATTATTCACGCCCCTTTTGAGAAAGTAAAAAATAAAATCACAATTTTATTTTATCACTCTTTAAATATAATAGATTCAATATTTTGAATAATGCATTGAGAGATCTAATAATTTTTTACTTATCAATATGACTACTCCCTCAGATTTTTAAAATTATCTTTTAGCTTTTTAAATTTAAATTCAAAATAAGTGATTTTTTAAAAATTAAGAATATTAATGTTTTTTTCAAAATTACCTGTGTAATAAAACTTCTAAAAAATCTTAGAGAAGAGGTAAAAGAATTTTTAATAAAATAATTAAGTTAATTAATGTTATTAATAATTTCTTTTTTAAAAAATTATCAATTTTTTAAAATATTAATTATATTAGAATTAAATTAATGTTTGCAACAATTAAGAAGCAATTAAATGAATATAATATATTTGACTAAATCTTATGTAGATATCAATTTATGACACAAAAGAGTGACAGTTCACCTGCTTTTATTTTTAATTTTTAAGAAAATAGAAATGTGAAAAAATTTTTTTTTGTGAATTTTGAATTAATTTTTAAAAATTATTAAAGGCAAAAATGAAACATTTGAGTATCATTTGGACATATAATTTTATATTTAAAATTTAAATTTAAAAATTTTTTATTTTTTTTATTTTTTTTATTTTTTTTATTTTTTTTATTTTTTTTATTTTTTTTAGTTTTTTTAATTTTTTCAATTTTTTTAATTAAAAATAAAAAAAATATTTACGACTCCACCATAGTTTTTTATGATCGCTTGCATTATTATCATCCACCTTTCCTTTTTTTTTTTTACATTTTTATTTTTTATTTTAATCAATTTGAAGGAAATTCTAGAGGTTCTCCATTTACGAATTAATTAATAATCTTAGGTAACTCGTACATATTTTATACTACTTCCTTCAATTTAGGTTACTTGTTATATTATTTTTTATACTCTCTTTTAAAAAATATTAAAAAGTATTTGATTAAATTATTTTTATTTATTTTAATCTCAATTTAATATTTTTTACTGTATATTAATCTCT
This sequence comes from Datura stramonium, assembly GCA_018107945.1. NCBI lineage: Eukaryota > Viridiplantae > Streptophyta > Magnoliopsida > Solanales > Solanaceae > Datura > Datura stramonium. Next base: position 230,644 of record JACEIK010001180.1, read on the forward strand.
CTCCTCATTTATTGAGTCGGGATAAAAATGAAAATTAATAATTAATTATATCTTGATTTTTTAAAGTACAATTATTTTAAACTAATTATTTTTAATAAGTACGATAACTAAAATGGATCGGAGAAAGTAGCTTCAAATACAATAATTTAAAACAAATACTTGTGAAATTGAAAAAGGTCCAAATATGTCTTTGAACAATTAAAAGGTCCAAATATTCCCTTACATTTTAATTGTTCATATGTATATCTAAGATAAAACATAATAATAAGAGCTTTTACGAGGGAAAAATATAAAATAAATCACAAACGTTAAAAATATTTTTGATCATTTTTCATATAAAATATATGTTGTTATCTTGCATCCACAAATGAAGAAAAAACTAAAGTATCATTTAGCTATTTTTTTAAAAAAAAAAAATTATGTGGGGCGGGTTGGAGTTTGGGGGTGTGGGGTGGGGTGGGATGGGGTGGGGTGATGGTCCAATCTACCTATATAAAGCCTAGTATATAAAGCCTAGTAAAGTTAGACAAATAGTTGTTATCTTCAAGTGATTTGAAAATGGCAACTTGCAATGGAAATGGAGCTCCAAATTTTCCCTCCAAGTTGCAAGTTAAAGCAATCCAAACTGTGATACCAATGAAGATAACCGACCCGCGGTTATCAAGGCGAATCACGTTACCCGAGAATCTCCGTGATCTACAGAGGCGGTTTCACATGATTCTGTACTACAACAAAGCGTCAGAGATGGACTCAGGATGGATATTGGCCGGTTGGTTTAAGGAGTCATTGGGAAGTGCAATAGTTGAAAGTCCAATATTTGCTGGAAGATTAAGAAAATTAGAGGAAGATTTGGAATTGGTTTCAAATGATTCTGGTGTTAGAATGCTTGAGGCTAATTATGCAATGAATATGGATGATTTTCTTGATCTCAAGAAGAAGGAAAATGTAGAAAATGAACTTGTTTATTGGGAGGATATTCATGAAACAAGTCCACAATTTTCTCCCCTTTTCTATGTCCAAGTAAGTCCTAGAATAAACTTAGTAATATCTCGGTTTTAATTTGTTTGTCTTATTTTAATCTGACACGAAATTTAAAAAAGTAAAGAAAGACTTTTGCATTTTATGGTATTAACTCAAAGATATGTAGAATGTATTAGAATGTCTTTTAATCTTATGGTCTTATACATGTTAGGTGAAAAGTTAGAATTAAAGAATTGCCAAAAAATGAAAGAGACATTCTTTTTGTAACCGACTAAAAAGAAAAATAATATAAACAAATTGAAATAGATAGAATAATAATATTGATTCTTGTTCAGGTACCTCTAGCTATTTAGATTTGTTGGAAAATATTGTAAATCACGAAAACTCTCGTAGCTTGAGGCATATCAAAGACGTTGTTCTTAAGTATATTCACCCCGTATAGGTATATTCTTCAGGATTCAACAAGCTTTTTTAATATAAAACTAGAAACCAGAATCTAACAAAAATTTTAGATGGATAGAAACCCAGCAACTCAGAAAGTAGGAAGAAGAGTTTCTTTCTCTCGTCTTGTCTGAGGGAAGAAGACTATCATATATAGAGAGAATAATTTAAATTATATGGTCAAAAAATATTAAGGACAAATTAACTCTCATAACGTGTCATAAATTATAAATGTTAATGGCTAATTAAAAAAATAATAATGGCGATAAAGAGGGTATAAAATTTTTTGAAACTTATTATAATTATAAAAACTTTTCATTAAGACTAAAATAGAAAGTGTAAATTATTAATCATTTCGAAATTTAACTCACCAAATTAATTAATAAATATTTGCATTGTAGAAAACCTGAATTAGGGGTTTTAGCGTGCTTTATTGGAGATGATTATATTTTTGGAGATCGAATTTAAAATCTCTAATTTAAAATAAAAAATATTTACAATTTCACCATATCCTTTGAAGCTAAGAAAATAAATAACTTCTAAACTTGTTACTTAAAAAAAATATTAAGTTAAAAGAAGTACCTCTTTCAATTCTTTTTATTTGTCATTTTAGACAAATAATAATCTTTTGGGCTAAAATATTTGTCACTTTTAGAAAATAAAAAAGTCATTAACTATGTATTATGAAGTCATATAGTCATTNTAATTACTCATTGAAAGGGAACTGCCTAGTATGTATATGTATATATTTTATTATATTGATTTTTGTTGACTTTTTTATGTGTTTATTGCTTTATATTTTAAGTTTTCTTAATTAAAATTCTGACTCGAACACTAATTTTAGTGACTAACTTTTCACTTACATCTTTAAAAGAGTGATGAACCTTCCATTGGGGGCTAATTTTGACATTTTTCATCAGAATTTTCTCTAACATATATGTCGAAAGTTTATCAAAAATAGTCTTTCTATCTATTAGGTAGGGATAAGGTCTGTGTACACTTTATTTTTTTCAAATTCTATTTTGTGGGAGGAGAAATTACATTGAGTATGTCTTTGTTGTTGTTTAACGTATATCAAATCTTTTTGACATCTTCACGTATTTATTTACTTTTTTATATTTTCAGTTCCTTTAACGAAAATTTCGAGTCTAACTCAACCTTAGGTGACTTAACTTTTCAAAGCTAAAGTTTTCTACTTTTTGACTCATTTTTCAGGTGACAAATTTCAAGTGTGGAGGATACTCAATTGGTATAAGTTGTAGCCTTTTTCTAGCAGACCCTTTTGCCATGACAAGTTTCTTGAAAACTTGGTCCAAAATCCACAACCACCTTGTCTCCCAAATTGACTCACCAAAAATACCAGCATTTTACACACCAAATTTCACAAAAATTGGCTCTTCACCTACTCTATCTACTAGCCCAAAAACAAGAAATCAAATGATCACTCAAACTCTGATTTTCAAGAATCCCAAAAACCCCTTGAAATTAAACAACAACAACAATAACAATGATGAGTTCCTCAAGAATCTTGCATCAAAATGTATTGGAGAAATAGAGGGTAAAATTGGTAGAAAAATTTCTTCAAATTTCACTTTTTTAGTAAAGGAGAATTTTGAAAGTGTTAAGGTGGAAAATTGTTCAAGAGATGAGATAATTAAGGATGAGGAAAGTGGATTATTATCTATAATTACAGCAAATTGGGATGATTTGGGAGGTGATGAAGTGAGATTTAATGAAGGAAATAAGGCTGTTCATATTTCATGTTGGATTATTAATGGAGAAAATAATCAAGATCTTGTGATGATTAGTCCAACTCCTGATGAAGACAACTCTGAACTAAACATTATAATTACTGTCTCTAGTTAGCTTCTTGAGATTAAGGTTAATTATGAGAAAGTTGTAATCATTTTTCCGCTTTGGGATGATCTCGTAGTTCCTGCAAAGCGGAGATGATAAGGTTGATTTATGAATTTATTTTATTTTTCTGTTGACATATTTTGTTCAGAACGTTGAAAGGAACTAGTGTATCAAGTTATTCGTAAGGCTAAAAAAAAAAGAACTCTTTACTACTACTCCTTTTTTTTCACTTTTATTTTGGGTATTTGATGGACATTGGTTTTCAATTCTGTAGTTGTTTTGAGGAAATTGGTTGTACTATTTATATTTTTTTTATATNTGTATTCTTGAAAATGAAAACTATCTATTACATAATAGATTCATTTTACAAGTTTGTTATTACATGTAGTTCCTATAAAGGATTGGTCCAGTGATGTATATAACTTTTGAATTCTCGATGTAGATACTACATTGTTGATTCTCATCCTTCAGAGATTACGAGTATAATAAGAGCATCCGTTGACAAAAGGATCACCCTAAGATGATCATTAAATGGCTATTGAGAATGAATTCAATCAAATAATTCTATCTATTTCTCAATCTTTCTGACTTTATTCCTACGAGGCCAAGGTCGAAAAGATTGAAAAAATATGCGAGGAAGGTAATGATCAAAAGAGGAAAAAAATGAGTTCTTTCTTTTATCACTTAAGAGCGGTGTGTTATTTATTTTTTGATTTACAAGCTTTTGTGAATTAAGATAGGAGAAAAATAGCAAATGCACTATCTTTTTCTGACTCCACTAATGAGGTTATATTAAATATGTTATTATTATAAGATTTTGTGAATCAGCGCACAAAAGTTAAATCATCATAATTGTTTTAAAACGCTATAAAGTCAAGAATAGAACAGCTATAATAATATAATTAACTAGTTGGTTAAATAACTCACAATCTTCTTCTACTAAATTCTTTCATTTCTAGGCCCCCTCTTTTTAGCGGATTGACCTGATCAAAATAAATTGAGTTAATAAATAACTGAATTTTTAATTCATTTATAATTATTTGGGCTGAGCCCAAATGAATTGAACTAAAAAAGACTAAATAGATCATAACACAACCCAGTCAATTCGTATTAAATTTTATTTTTTTTATTTATTTTTTTATAATCTTTGAGTACCTAATAAAATTAGTAATATTTTTTTTTTATAGCTAATATATAACATATCAAATAAAAAAATATTTTTTTGATAATATTTTCACAAGATTTCTCATAGGTTAATTTGAAATTAGATTACATATGAGACCAATTTTTAAATGTTGAAATGGGTTGTGCCGAGCTATAAATAAGTTATTTAAATAATCAGTCCAAATTTAAACGGATTGTACTGATCATATTTTTATGAGCTAATTTTTTTCACTCCAAATTCTAACCTTAAGCGACTTCCCGGACACGTCTAATCATATAAACAACCATTAATAAGGATTGTGTTAGAATGGTTTAATCAAAGATATCGAATTCAAATCTACGATATGGAATCAACTTTTGTTACAAAGTTCTTTAATTCTAATCCGGTTTTAATATGAATATCAGACATCTAACTAGCGTTGTGCAAATTAACGGTTAAATCAATAACCTGAACCGATAATTATGTTATTAAATTAATAATTTGGGTTGTTGGTTTAACAGTTTAATTATCGGTTTACTGTCCCAAGTTATTCGTTTATTGGTTCGGTTACCGGTTTGACCATTTTTTTTAACGGGTGAATCGATAACCCGATAATAATATATTAAATTATAATTTTAGCCTTTAGTATATAAAATATTCTAGCAGGAAGATGAATTTGTGATGTGATTCAAATCTAAAGTAAAATTGATTGCTCTAGCAGGGCTAATTTTATATATTTTTTCTCTTTTCACCCACTTTTTTCTAGCAAAACATATTTATGACTTAAGAAAATTTTCGTGTGAGATCTTAACGTTAACCCCATAATGATCAATAACCAATTAACCGATATCTTAACAATTCTTTAACGATTTAGCATGTCTACAAACCGATAATCTATAATTAACCTGATAATCAAACCGATAATAATCAATAATCAATATCTTAATAATTCTTTAATAATTTAGCATGTTTATAAATCAATAACCTTCAAAATCAAGCTGAACGGACCGATACATACGAATGAAAAAAAAATGAAATAAAATTATACAAACAGCTTCAAAACCAGTTGTGTTGACAGATCAGCTATCCCCCACATCCAGAACAGCCCACTCCCTTTAACTTCTCCTTTTGACTCGGGCTTCTTTCTCTCTCCGCCACGTGTCACCTCTTATATAAAATCTTCACAACCGAAAATTTCATTTTTCGCTCTCTCCTTCTCCCCCACTCTCTCTCTCTCTCTCTGCTCGGAATTTTGAGGTAATGCAGTTTTCTCACCTTCCGAATTTCTCTGTGAATTTGATTTTGAGTTTTTTTAAAAAAAAATTCGTGTACGCCATTGCTCTGATCTTCAGTTTTCGTTTAATTAAGGTCCGGTTTTTTTTCTCTCTTTGTTTATGCTTTTTTTTTGTTGCGATTTGATATGTGTTTTGTTCGTTGTTGGATGCATTGTTGTGATTAACAATAGGCGCTAGGGTTTGTGATTCGGTTGTAGATTTTTCGTAGTAATTGATTTGATTGATTGATCAGGTTTCTGTTTCACAACGGAAAATTTCAATTTTCTCTCTCTCTATTTCTGCTCGGAATATTGATTTGAGGTAATGCATTTCACCTCCGAAATTTCACTAGAAAGTTCCGTGAGTTTGATTTTTTTTTTTACCTTACGCGATTCTCTGATCATCAGTTTCCGTTTAATTATTTTTTTATTTTATTTTTTCGCTATTGATATTTGTTTGTTCGTTTTGAGATGCATTGTTGTGATTAACATAAGCGCTAGGGTTTGTGATGTTGTTATTAATTTTACTAGTAATTGATTTGAGTGATTGATCAGATTTTGGTGTCAGAAAGGAAAATTTCTCTTTTTTTTTTCTCTCTATCCCTCTGCTCGCTGTAGCTAAGCGAGTTTTGAGGTAATGCATTTTGACCTCCGAATTTCACTAAAAAAAATTCGATGAGTTTGATTTTCTTCCTTACGCGATTCTCTGATACTTGGTTTTTGTTTAATTTAGGTGCAATTTTTTGTTGCAATTGATATCTGTTTTGTTCATTCTGAGATGCATTGTTGTGATTAAATAGGCTCTAAGGTTTGTGATTTGGTTATAGATTTTCGTAGTAATTGATTCAAGTGACTCATCAGGTTTCTGTTTCACATTGGAAAATTTCACCTTTTTTTTTCTCTTTCTCTCTGCTCGGAATATTGAAATGAGTTTTGAGGTAATGCATTTTCACCTCCCATTTTCACCAAAAAATTTTCCACGAGTTTGATTTGAGTTTTTTTTTTTTGCCTTTAGGCTACTCTCTGATCCTCAATTTTAGTTTAATTAAGTTTTAGTTTAATTGCTTCACCCCCACCCCCTCTCTTTGTTTATTTATTTGCAGCAATTGATATATGCTTGTTTCCTTGCTGTAATTAACATAGGTGCTAGAGTTTGTGATTGAATTGAGTGATTTTCGTAGTGATTTGATTTGATTGAGTATGTGATCAGGTTTCGGTTTTACAACAGAAATTTCACCTTTTTTTTATCTCTGCTCGGAGTAGCTAAGCTAGTTTTGAGGTAATGTGTTTTCACCTCCGAGTTTCACTAGAAAAGATTCCGTGAGTTTAATCTGAGTGTTTTTTTTTTGGTTAAGCCATTCCCTGATCATCAGTTTTTGTTTGATTAAGGTCCATTTTATCTTCTTTTTTTTTGTGTGTGTGTTTTGATTATTGTGATTGATATCTACTTGTTCCTTTTGAGATGCATTGTTGTGATTAACATAGGTGCTAGGTTTTGTGATTTGGTTATAGGTTTTTTTTAGTGATTGATTCGATTTGATTGATTGATCAGGTTTCGGTTTTCACCATGAGTGCTGGTGCTACCAACCAGTTGATATCAGTTAGTCCTCCGGAGCTCAAATTCCAATGTATCTTCTCTCTCTCCATTGTCGATTTGTTGTTAAGATGATTAGAATGTACAAGAGTTTCTGTTTATGAATCTTATTGTGGGAGCTTACAAGTTAAGATGTGTAATTAGATGAAATGAAAATAGAAAAGGACAAAATGATTTTCTTTCAGTTGATTTTTTTCAACATTGACCAGAACATGAGCTCTTTGGGCAACTTATGAGAAATTTTTTTCGAACATAGCTTTTGCAGAACATTATTATATAATAGTATCCTCTTTTTGTTGTGCGTGTGAAGATTTTCAGTGGGTTTTAAGTGGGAAAAGCACTCTCAAACTAATTTATTTTTGACAAAAAGAAAAGTTTTTGCAAAAACTTCTTGTAGAAACTTAAGCAACCACGTTTTTGCAATTTTTTTGTATGATTTCTAAAACTTTCCGGTGGAAAAATGCTACCTAGTAGTCCACCTCAGTGCTATTTTGGTGATTCCCATTTATAGGATTTCCTGTGATGTGGAAACATGTAATTCCATTCGTTTGATCGAAAGTGACTGCCTATTGCTTGAGAAGTTGGATAACTTTGATACACAGTGCTTAAGAGCTAACAGACATTGTGAAATAATCTCATTGTACAACATTAGGGATATGTTTGAGAAGTGGATTTGGTGAAGGAACTATTCAAAGACATAGTCTTTATCCTGTTTCATTCTATATGACAATGTTACTATTTGGAGAATCAAGCATCTTTGTCTTCGCCTACAATTTTTCCAAATATTTTTTGAATGTTATTACTTGTCATACACACTCATGTTTGGTTGTGGTTTTGACATTTCCTGTCTCAGTTGAGTTGGACAAACAAAGCTACTGTGATCTTAAAGTCACAAACAGCACAGATCAATGTGTTGCTTTTAAGGTCTGCTTCTCCTCGATTGGAAGAAATTCCATTAATCTTTCATTTCTTATTTAAGGACTATCATAACTCATTTCCTTGTGTTCACTCTACCTATACTGCTTGTTTTTGTTTGATAGGTGAAAACTACTTCTCCAAAGAAGTACTTTGTCCGACCAAACACTGGTATTATACAGCCCTGGGATTCAAGTTTCATTCGAGGTGCCGTTCTTGAGCTTGAATTTCTTTGCAATTCACATAAAATTTTCTGCATTACAGATAGTGTTATTTGTTGTAGCAGAATAGGTATGCAAGACACTGTTGGCCTAAAATTTCCCACAGAAACCGAATCAAGGCAGACCACAAGCCTGACAGTAAAGTGGGATTATTGCATTAGATTATATATAGCTTGATTCTAGAGATATGCACAAATGTTGAGTGTTGGCTTAGATTGATTTACTTAAGTTGTTAATCGTCTCTCACTTAGGTAGACTACAAACATTTATCTTTCAGGATTCTGACGAATAGATACTTCAATGGCTTAAAGTGTCACACTGCTCAAATTCTCTTTTATATTATATTGATTTTCACAGAAATGCTACCATTATGGGGATCACTAGACTAATTAACCAATTAAAGGGGTAAGGGAATCAAGGATTATTTCACATATATTTTGTGCAATTTGAAGTCATCTATAAATTGGGAAACATTATATAATATCACTTCCACTCTGACCAGATCAGTGAAGTTGGTCAATAAGGGATGTCAACTAGACAGACCTTCTTTCACTATCTATGTCCTTTTATCGTGTTGTTTATTACATCAAAATTGCTTCCGGAATCATCTATAATTGTATTACTGAGATCATCATTTTTTCAGTAGGGCGGGTTGGCATTTATATTGATCTTTAAGTTTTTGATGCATCTGTAGTCACCCTTCAAGCTCAAAAGGAGTACCCGCCAGATATGCAATGCAAGGACAAATTCCTCCTACAGAGCACAATTCTGAATAATGATATTGATGAACTTCCTCCAGATACTGTAAGAATTTTATGTGGAGAGAATCTGTGTAATATGCTTACAAAGAGAACATTCTTCTTCCTATTTTGTGATATTAGTATTGTTATTTGTGATAAATGTTCTATTAATTTATCTTGATGTATTCAGTTTACTAAGGAAGGTGGAAGAACTGTAGAAGAGTGCAAGCTTAGGGTTGTTTATGTGTCTTCTAATTCATCTCCTGGACATTCTGAAGATGTATTTAACCAAAGTTCTGATTTCACCTCTGTAAGTTCTAACTTTAGCTCGCGTTTTTGTCTACCACTTCAAGTGCTTATTTTGAACCCCACGTTTTCCACGAGGGATATATAATTCTTCCCAGATGTCATAATGCTGAATTTCTTGGGAGATGATGGCTAGTGGCTGAGATTTATAAGCATGCAGCTAATATTCTCTTAGTTTTGGAAAACTTGGCTTATTTTTTATTCACTGATCAACTTCTCATAATTGCCTTTCTACTTTTCTCATGCTATATTTGAAAAGCCAGAGACTGCTCACTTTTGTGATATGATTTGTGCTTTTGGTTGGATGTCAGTCTCTGGCTTTCTTTAATTGATGGTGTCGGTCAGGCAGTGATAAGGTGTTCATAAGTAGTTAAGTTATTTCCTGTTGGCGATTTAAAAACAATAATTAATAGCAAAGAAAGCAGGGAAAAGAAACTAGAATTAGGTCTTTACTCTAAAGAGTATGATGGGGTTACAGTTTTGGAATAGTAGATTTATGTACCTCGTGATATGATTAGAAGGAACATCTGCAAACTAAATGCTTCGTCCAATGGAGGAATTTCACCTCAATCGTGCCTATCTTTTCGCTAATAATAATTTCTAAGGGCCATTTCTAACACAAGGAAAATATATCTAAGAAGATTCCTGTTAATCCCCTTAGGTTTAGGTGTTCATTTCTATTATACCATCCCATGATAAGAATAAGAATCAAAAGAGAACTTAATTAAGAAACACAGTGCAAATAGAGTAGTGTATTTTGAATTATCTAATTAGGATGCCAAGGACTTCTGGAGAATATTGATGGAAATCTTCCTGTAAGGTTGTTTTCCTTGTTCTCAAGTGGCCGATTATGAGCAATTCCCTTCCTTTTCTTCTTGTGTATCTACTCTTTTATCTTACTGCACCTTTGATTTCTAGGTAAAATTTTAATTTACAATGTAGAACACTTCCTGTAATACCCATACAGAGATGTCCATATAAGCCACACGGGGTAGCAAAAGGAGCACTAAAGGGCCCATGTTTGAAACAGGACTCTTTTTTAGGACATTTATCTAAGCAGTTCAGAGTCACTAGAAAGTCCATGTACCCAGCAAGTCAGCTTAGTTACTCTCTCTCTCTCTCATTTACAACAAACATTTTATCCTCTCTGAAGTCTGGCCAAACGTGTAGAGCATGTATGAAGCACCGGTTTAGTGACTTCTCTAAAGCAGTAATTACCTGATATCCTGATTTAATGGTAAGATTCTGAAATGGTTTCGCTTCCCACTTTTAAGGCAAATATGCAATACTATTGCCAAGAAACTTAACTTTAAGCTCTCAATTAAAGCTCAGGTTATCTGTAGTGGCATAGTGTTCAAAATTCTCCACTAATAGTTGGTGAGTCGATATTCAGTAAGGCTTGAGAAAATATCTAGATTGTGATGGTATGTAAACTTTTATGTGCATTTCTAGTCTGCATGCACGTGTCTGCTTCTTTTGACTTTTCTAATCAAAATTGCATATTCTAGTATGCTTCAAGAGGATATTATCCAAGTGTCGTGTGTGTGACTTGGGAAAAGTTCTGCTTGTATGCTATTTTCTATTCTGCAATTATCTAGTCCAACTATGCACATGAAGATAGAGGATAGACTAGTAGCTAAGTGCCAACTTTCATGCTAAAATTTTCCCTTTGATGGCATAGAATCAAGCGTTGCAGCGTATCAAAGAAGAAAGAGATGCAGCTGTCCGACAAACACAACAGCTGCTACAGGAACTGGTTAGTTTACTTATTTATGTTTTCCCTTTAATGTGTGTAGTTGCAACTTAAATCATATATGGGCGTACGCTAGTCTAAATCAGTAAATAGTTGAACTTAAGTTGGCTCAATCTGCAGAGATTAGTTAGTTGGAGTAATCCTCATTAATACATGGTAAGTGGTTAATAATACATTTGAAGTCGTAGATTTGACACAGTAATAGTTCATGTAAGCCACCTTATTTTGTGTTTTTTCGGATTTCAAACCTCAGAGACAAAAAACAAAAGGTGATTTCTTCCCATTTGTCCTAACCTTGGTGGACAGAGTTACCTGGTACCTGTTGCTGGTGGGAGGTGGCAGGTATCTCGTGGAATTAGTCGAGGTGCGCGCAAACTGGCCCGGACACCACGGTTATCAAAATCTGGAAGTTGCACTGTTAGCAGGGAAAGCATGATAAGTCTGGTGAATAGCAACTATCGTAGATACTTCTTGCTTTATTAGGAGTAGGCAGTAAGTAGGTACAAAAAGAATGGATATAGGAATTAAGTTGGCCACTAATATATTAGTGTATACAATAGTAAACAAGTATCCAACCTTTCAGAACTTCTCATCTATCGGGGAGTGAGAACGACGATGACTTGATTTGTTTGATAAATTACATGCTTCAATTTTGAACTCATATCATCTTCAACACATAAGGAAAATGAGTAAATCATACCCAGCACCGTTAAGCCGTTAACTACAAAATTCCAAAACCGTTTCCCAACCGTTAATCCGATAACCCGTTACGAATAAACTTATTTTGCAGTTGGGTTATCAGTTAAGGTTAGGTTTTGAACAGCCCTACTTAATCCGATCACCCGTTACGAATAAACTTATTTTGCAGTTGGGTTATCAGTTAAGGTTAGGTTTTGAACAGCCCTACTAGTTGAGGGTAGGTTTTTTAGACTCTTTATTGAACTTTTATTATTATTATTATTATTATTATTATTGTTATTATTATTATTATTATTATTATTGTTAGTAGTAGNTTTTAATGCATTTTTCAGTTTTATTTTATTTAAATTATAATGATGATATGATATGAGCTTAAATGAAGAAATGAGGATTCATATAGTCGATCTTAACTTGTTTGGGACTGAGACGTAGTTTCTGACGTCTACACATGAAAAGTTGGCCCACCATTCTCATATTTTCTGCTTCTCTAACTTGCAGGAAATTATGAAGAGACGAAGAAATCGGAATGATCCAGGCTTCTCTCTGAGGTTTGCAATTGTTGTGGGAGTGATTGGCCTGATGGTTGGCTTTCTGCTGAAACTGTTGTCTTCACCATCAGTAGAATAGCTCAAGTTTCTTCATTCTCAGATTTAACTGTATAATTTTCTAGTTTTGATGAAGCCTGAGGAGGAGAGCTGACTTAGCTCTATTAATTTTGTGTAAATTGATTAATTTATAATTTTCTTATAATCCTTTCCCATCATATGCTTTGTATATATACCATCTCTTTGCTGGAGATAGAGATGTTCTATTACAAGAGTTCAGACTAATGCTACTGCAAAGTTTTGTTATAATGGTGGTATTTGAGTCAATTTGCACGCAATTCAACTTGTTTAGGTTCGGTCCTTCCCCGGATCCCGGAGTGCATTGGGGTACCCTTTATCTTACCTTTACTAGAAGAATATCACGTAAATAAGTCTACCTAGGCTTAGACCAAGAGGGTCTACTGGATATCCCTTATCTCTCATCAACACATGTATCAAAAATCTTTTCGGCTTTAGGCATTTGAAAAGAAATCACATATCATTTTGTCTTTGTTGGGATTTAAAACCTTTGAAACCTCATATTTCATGGTCTTACAGTTTTTCAGACTATTAATTATTAGATCACACTCATAAAAGGAATTGATTTCCACTAAAATATGGTTATTAGAACACGTCTAACGAAATAAATCCAACTAGCTAGAACAAAATAGATATAGAGAATCATTTGATCGATTCTAGCTAGTTTGAAATTGAAACATAATTAATTCTTTTTATTTTAAGCAAAAAGAAAACATGTTATGATATTTAAGTGAAAATTGAAGGAACATAAACAACAACAACAACAACAATAATAATAATAATAATAATAATAATAATAATACAGAAGTAACTTTCAATATAAATGGAG
>JACEIK010001181.1:1272-35118 GCA_018107945.1 Datura stramonium
TACTATCTGTCTGAATGGCTAATCTGTAGCCAATATCTCATCTGTTTGAATGGCTAGTCTGTAGCCATAAAACTGTCTGTCTATCTGATTTTACTTTACTCACTTTTATTCTGAATATCCGTATCTTTTATTCTACAACATGCTTGCTAATCATACAATAGACTATACTGAATCTGGAATACTAACTCGCCCTTTGGCGCATGTTTACTAACTTTCGGACTGAGTACGATATGGCAACGCAAACCAGATTTACTAAAATTACTCAATACTCGATATTCAACTCCGAGAGTTCAAATATGGAGTTTACTATGATTTATATGGCTAAAGCCGCTAACTTGCTGAAGAAACTACTTCACATACCTTAACCTCGAGTTATCCGGCTGTCGGACGAGGCTCGGTCGTACTCATGACTATTTCTCCCAAGCGCATTCATATACACGTCAATTAGTACTAAATACTTCACTATTACGAAGGACAACACCACTTTCGATATATTTCATAGCCTAAACTTAGGCTTATCGAAAAAAGGTCAAAAACTTGCTATTTTCGAAAGTCCAGGAAAAGGAGAAGTATTCATTTATTTAGGAGCACATTGACATTAATTTGGAGCAATTCTACTTACCTTAGTCCAGTTAGCTCGACAATTTAATGGCAGGAATTTGCGAAACTAAATCCATTAGGAATGCTCCCTCTTGCCAAATACCTCGGTTCGAGGTTAATTTGGATTTGGACTACGTTTGACGACGTAATCGATCGATAATTTCAAGAACTTTCGTACCCTCTGTCGTCTCTTACGTTTTACGCGGGAAATTGTGTAAATAATGAATTTAAAACCGAAGTGGGGCTTATATAAATTGGGACTTATAAGTCGATTCTGGAATGCGATTTACAAGTCGCGCTTTGCACTGCGGCGCGCCCAGACTTGGCGCTTGTCAGATCTTTCCTCGGGCCTTTTTCTAGCATGTATGGCATTCTAAAACTCTTAACCAACATGCGAATAGACCATCTACATGTCAAGAATTTACGGGGTGTAACATTCTCCCCCTCTTAGAACATTCATCACCGAATGTAAACTTCTATCTAGGTATTCTGATTTACTCAACTTGTTCTAGAAAAATTTCGGCGAGTTTCCTATCAATATGGACTATCCCAAAGCACGAAATGCGGAAAAGTCCCATCTGGTACTCCACGCAATACTATAGTATTCATATGAAAGATTAAAATCGCTCACCGTTTATACATATACTATAAGGCCTTTGCGTAAGATAACAATACCAACGTACTGTGCATCGACTAGGCTTAAGAACAGAAAGTGAGGATATATGGATTTCATATCTTCCTCCGCCTCCCACGTCATCTCCTCTCCGGTTTTACATTGCATACAGTACTTTGGGAGCCTGATATCTTTAGTTCTCAATGCGTGAATCTGTCTAGGATAGCTACGGGAACCTCTTCGTAGGCTTGACTTTCTTACGTAACACAGATATCCTGGGTTGGGAGGCTGCAGACGGGTCTCCTATGCATTTCCTCGGCACCGATACATGAAAGGCCGGATGAACGGATTACAGTACGGAAGCAAGTTCAACTCATATGCCACTCGGCCTATTCTTCGGCAGACATTAAGGCCCGACAAATCTCGGGCCCGAGCTTACCTTTCTTGCGATCTCATCACCCCTTTCACGAATCTTTGGAAATGCAGAGTCATTCACATCAAATTCCGAGGTCTACGCCGCACATCGGCATACGATTTCGCGGCTGTGCGATCGTGGCGTTCTCGATCACTTCGCCATACATTTGTTGAATAATGTACGCCCAATCAGCGATTCTCCTTCAAACCAGCCAGCCAGGCAATGCGCATATTCACTAGGTATAATGCCTCGAGTGCCATCACGGATAGCTGAGTGATAGCGTTATTATAAGCAAATTCCAATTGCGCCAAATGCTCGTCAGCTACCCCAATCTAGCACACACGCTCGTAGCATGTCCTCGACGTCGGAATGGTGCGTTCGGCTGTCTATACGTCTGAGGTGGAATGTTGTGCTCAAATTAATTTACGTGCAGACCTCTCTAAGCAGCCACTTAAAATCTGGCATTAAATTGTTCTCCTCACATGCAAATAATAGATACTAGCCTTTCAGGTGTAATCTAACTATTTCTACGATATACAATTGGCATAATCTTGGCCCAGAAAGTAACTTTCCTTTGGCAAGAAATGAGGCGATTTTGTCGGCTGTCAACTATCACCCATATAGAATCGTGCCTATGCAGTGCGGGGTAATCTGCTACAAAATCCATGTTTCACGCTTCCCATTTTCAAAGAGGCACGGCTATGTCCTAAGTTAACTCGGCGGTTTTACGATGTTCGCTTTCACTGATGCGGTTAGGACTAGGCTACAAATTGGCAATTTCTCTTTTCTTTGGCCACCAATAGTTTTCCTTGATGTCATGGTACATTTTTAAGTCGCGCCGAGAATTGAAAGAATAACGGGGCGTAATGTGCCTCGTTCATAATCGGTAGCGAAGCCACCCGAAATATACGGGCACGAGAGGCGGCCTTTACATCGCGGCACTTCATCCTCGGTTATCGAAAATGCGGCGTTTTCCCTTGCTGAATTTGTCCTTAGGTTTGGATCGGTAAGGATCCTCATATTGACGTTCTTTTACTTCCACAACTAATGATGACACGGCGGTGTTCTGAATTACCGCTACGTTGTCCTCTGTTTACTTGCTACATGAGCAGTCGGGTGGCTAATTGATCTCCTTAGGCCAACTCCATTGCTTCGGTACCATCTGTCCCATCGATTTATGGCTAGAGGCGTTTGTTACTAAATTGTCTCTTCTTGATTGATAAAAATATTTATATTTAGAGAACTTGGCATATAATTGGCGGTCATACGCTTATTATGCGGAGAAATAACGGAGTAATCCACGATATAGCTAAAGCTTATACGGACTTTTGGTCACGTGCCAAGGCTATTTAAATAAGGATAACCTGAACGACCGTCTACGCACCTTGTGCCTTTATACGTCGAGAGGATCTGATAATGATCATGATCTCTAATAATCTGTTTGCATAACCTTGAATAGCTGATTAGTTGGGTTAAATGACCGAATGTGACGATGTAGTCTAACAATGCCTAAATGTTCTACTCGAGCATGCGTAGCTCATGCATAAGCTGCGAGTTGTGGGGCGCCAATCGGACTTACTGCCAGATAATCTACCGGATCTTCTGAGGGGAGTCTGCCAGTCTCCTTGTCTTGGTAAGCTCTTGTGCTGTGATGTTACCAATTTCTTACGCTGTGCGTATCCTTGGATCTATACTACTGTTCCGAGAAATTCTTGGTCTTATCAGCCATTCCATAAAGACTAGCCTTACGCTGGGGCTGCATGTCGGATATCTTACGAGAACCAGGCGAAGTACTAATTGTCACTAACTACTTATGTGGACCCTTTCTTGGGGTACCGGGTTTGTCGGCGAGATGGATGGGCGACTTGCGGGGTGTTCACATAATAGCACTAGGTGAGTAAGGCCAACTCTCACCTACAAGGCTGGAAAAACGATGTACGACCAGCAACATGTTGGAAAATTACAGGTATTGCTAACCTTTGAAGTATGCCTATTCGGTATCTAATTCTAGTTCTGGCGCATGCGATACTGTTACTGACCTCTAGGGAAGCTTCCCTGCTAATACGAGGTGTCGGTGGTCGTTAGACTTAGATCTACTTAATGCCCTTATCATCTAACCACACGATTGAGCTACTAATTCTGGTAAGGTTCTGAAGTCTAGATCTGGCATCAAACATATAAGTCCATTAACTCCAATAAGGCTGAGAACTAAGAAAGTTTTTATGGCTTAAATACGTGAATCACACTTACATACCTGTATGACGAGGTCATACGTCTCTATTTACTTCCTAGCACTAATCGGAATCATTGTGGTGCCTTGTGCAGCATTATTCACAGCATATACATTATACGGCACATATATATAAGTAACTTCGTACAATACATGCGGAATTACGTAGTGATACGTAATCTCGACATGCTTTGCTAAATTTCATGCGTACATGATATACCCACACACGGTATATGTACCTACTGCCCTCTCTTATCATTTCATTGGATTGTGCCCCGTGCAGGTAACAAACACATTACACTTTAGTTATGGTCTGTTTGGTGAAATTCGGCACTGCTAGCGATGGGGGTCATAATCAGAACCTTTTACTGGCCTTACATGGAATTTTGTGTTGAGCCCTTTGTCTGTGGGCCTTATCTCTAGGCTTGCGCTAGATTAGAGTCTGTGTCGGTAGTTCCTTAACTTCTCCGTGGCGGACATACCTTGGCATTACGGACCATAATCTTACTATCTCTTGGCACTATTAGCCCAAGGCTTAGTCCTTCATACCACCGATATTTCTATCAATTTAGGGTGATTCTAATTTCAAAATGCAGTATTCTGCTTCTTCCCCTTATCTCGCTTAAGGCGAGCTCTCGGGTTCAAAGGTACTGCCTTTCATTGTTAATAGGTTATTGGTCAAGCCTCGGCTTATTCTTCTTCGCTTGCGATCGAGACCCATCGATTCACAAGACCTCCCAATCTTTCGGTATCACGGCAAAACCATACTTCCTTATCTCGCAGTGTGTCTTTGTTGTTGTTAGCGTATTATAGCGGACTTGGCCTTTTCGACTTCGAACTTGATTGTACTAGGCGTTCATCAACGGCCGAGGCCTTTTACACACCTTCGAGTAAGCTAGCATTCTTACTTTCTCTTCGCTTATTACCATGAGGATCTGCCGCCTTACGTAATCATAGAGGCTCTTTACGCTCTCTAACACTTGCTGGAATTAATCAATCCATCTTCACTTATTTGCTTTATTTGGCAACCTCACCTCAATTCTTATGCCCTTTGCGGCCACTGAGAATCAAGATCAAGAGGTGGGAATAGCCTTTTCTTGTGCAGCAAAAACGGAGACGGTCGATCAAATCTCCAAAAATCTGGGCTAACATACACCAGAAAATCGCAAAAATCGTAAATTTTTATTTATGCGAAAAATTGTGATAACGAAATGATAGGGCTCTCGTCACCGAGGCCCGCAGTCGCCTGACCAAAATTTGGGATCAAGCGGGAGCGGTCGATCAATTCTCGAAAATACGTAGGCTAACATACAGAAAATTGAGAAAATCATAAATTTTCATTTATGCGAAAAATGGTGATGTCGTCGAATGAAATGATAGGGCGCTCGTCACCGAGGCCCCACGGGGCTGCGCCACGGCAAAATTTGCAAGACCCAAACGGAGATGGTCGATCAAATCTCAGAAATCAGTGGGCTAACATGCAGAAAATCATAAATTCTCATTTTATTCGAAAAATAGTTAACTTGCGTCAAATAAAGTGATAGGGCACCCATTACTAGGCCTTGTAGAGCACTGAGAAAAATTTGCGGCCAACGAAGACGGTCGATCAAATCTCCAAAATCGTGGGCTAACATACAGAAAATTGTAAAAATGGTAAATTCTAATTTATGCCAAAAATAGTGATGCCGATCAAACGAAATGATAGGGCTCTCATCACCGAGGTCACGAAACTGTAGCTAAATTTGAAGGCCAGAACGGAGCGGTCCAATCAATTCTGTCAAGTGAAGCTAACATACCTGCCATCAGCGAAAATCGTAAATTCTCATTTATCTGAAAAATAGTGATGCGATATAATAAAAGTGATGGGCGCTCGTCACCGGGCCTTGCGGGAGCTGCAGCGAAAGTGGGGGCCAAGCGAGACGGTCGATCCGTCTCCGAAATACGTGGGGAAATTTGGCACATAGAAATAGCGAAAATCGTAAATTCTCATTTATTAGAAAAATAGTTATGCCAATCAAATAAAGTGATAGGGCGCTCGTTACTAGGCCTTGTAGGCTGCCAATAGCAAAAATTTGAGATTGATCCCGAGACGGTCGATCAAATCTCCAAAAAATCTGTGGGCTAACATACATCGAAAATCGCAAAAATCGTAAATTTTTATTTATGCGAAAAATAGTGATGCCCGATCAAGTAGAAGCAGTAGGGCTCTCATCACCGGCCCGCCCGAGCTGTGCACGTCGAAATTTGGGACGAACGGAGCGGTCGTCAGTCTCAAAAATCAGTGGGCTAACGCCACAGAAAATCGCAAAAATCGTAAATTCTCATTTATGCGAAAATAGTGATGCCGATCAAATGAAATGATAGGGCTCTCGTCACGAGCCCCGCGAAGCCGGCAAAAGTGGGGGCCAAACGGACACGGTCGATCAAATCTCCGAAATCTATAGGCTAACGTACTTAGAAAATCGCAGAAAATCATAAATTATCATTTATGCGAAAAATTAGTTATGCCGACAAAATAATGTGACAGGGCGACCGTTACCAGGCATTGTAGCCTGCCTACAGCTAAAATTTGGGGACGGAGACGGTCGATCAAATCTCCAAAAATACGTAGGCTAACATACAGAAAATGCGAAAATCGTAAATTTTTATTTATGCGAAAAAATAGTGATCTTAGATCAAATGAAATGATAGGACTCATCACCGGAGCCAACGGCACGCACAGCCAAAATTTGGGACCAAACGAGGCGGTCGATCAATTCTCGAATTTGTGGGCTAACATACAAAATCGCGAAAATACGTAAATTTTTATTTATGCGAAAAATAGTGATGTCGATCAAACGAAGTGATGGGGCTCTCGTCACCGGGCCGCGCGAGTGCGCACGGCCAAGGCCCAGGGCCAAACGAGACGGTCGATCAAATCTCAAAAATAGTGGGCTAACATACACGAAAATAGCGAAAATCATAAATTCTCATTTATTCGAAAAATAGTTATGCCGATCAAATAAATGAATAGGCGCCGTTACTAGGCCTTGCAGGCTGCGCCAAACAAAAATTTGGGGCCAAAAGGAGACGGTCGATCAAATCTCAAAAATCCATGGGCTAACATACAGAAAATCGCGAAAATGGTAAATTCTAATTTATGCCAAAAATAGTGATGCCGATCAAACGAAATGATAGGGCTCTCGTCACACGGGTCGGGTAGGCTCAGCATTCTGACCAAAATTTGGGACCGAACGGAGCGAGTCAATCAATTCTCGCGAGAAATCAGTGGGCTAACATAGCCAAAATCGCAAATCGTAAATTCTCATTTATGCGAAAAAATAGTGATGCTGATAAAAAATGATGAGGAGCTCGTCCTTTGACCTTGCAGAATGCGCACGGCAAAAATTTGGGGCCAAACGGAGACGTTGATCAAATCTCAAATCTGGGCTAACGTACACGAAAATAGCGAAAATCGTAAATTCTCATTTATTCAAAAAATAGTTATGCCGATCAAATAAAGTGATAGAGTGCCCATTTCCGAGGCCTTGTAAGGAGCAGAGAAAAAATTTGGGGTCAAACGGGCGGTCGATCAAATCGCCAAAAATCGTGGGCTAACATGCAGAAAATCGCGAAAATGTAAACTCTCACATGCGAAAAATAGTGATGCGCGATCAAACAAAATGATAGGGCTCTCATCACCGAGCCCGCCCGGGTTTGTGCACATCAAAATTTGGGACCAACGTGGGGCGTCGATCAAATCTCCAAAAATCAGGTAGGCTAACATACAGAAAATCGCAAAAATCGTAAATTCTCATTTATGCGAAAAATAGTGATGCGATCAAACGAAATGATAGGGCTCTCGTCACCGGGCCGCGAGCTGCCCATAGCAAAAATTGGGGCCAAACGGACATGGTCGATCAAATCTCCGAAATATGTGGGCTAACATACAACAAAATCGCGAAAATCATAAATTATCATTTATGCGAGAAAAATAGTGATCTTGCGATAAAACAAAATGATAGGGCGCTCGTCACCGAGTGCACGCACAGCAAAGTGGGGGCCAGCGGAGACGGTCGATCAAATCTCCGAGCTCGTGGGCTAACATACAGAAAATCGCGAAAATCGTAAATTATCATTTGTCTGAAAAATGATGATCTTGAGTAAAACAAAATGATAGGCGCTGCGTCACCAGGCCGTGCGGGGATCTCGCACAACAATTGGGGGCCAAACGGAGGCGATTCGATCAAATCTCTAAAAATGGTGGGCCCCAACACACTGCAGAAAATCGCGAAAATGGTAAATTCTAATTTATGCCAAAAATAGTGATGCCGATCCAAAAGCGAAATGATGGCTCTCGTCACCGGGTCCGCAGGCGCCTGACCAAAATTTGGGGCCGAGCCGGAGCGGTGATCAATTCTCGAGCTCAGGTGGGCTAACATATCACAGAATATCTTGAAAATCTTAGAATTCTCATTTATGCGAAAAATAGTGATGTTGATAAAACAAAATGATGGGTAGCTGCGTCACAGACCTTGCGAGCGCTCACGGCAAAAGTGGGGGGCCAAGCGGAGATGGTCGATCAAATCTCCGAGAGCTCAGGTGGGCTAACATACACCAAAATCGCGAAAATGTAGATTCTCATTAATTTAAATAGTTGTCCGTCCAAATAAAGTGATAGGGTGCGGTTCCCAGACCTTGTAGGTTGCCCCTGGTGGGGGCCAAATGGGAGACGGTCGATCAATTCCCCAGAAATCGGTGAGCTAATATGCCAGAAAACATGAAAATCATAAATTCTCATTTGTCACGAAATATAGTGATGCCGATCAAAACGAAATGACAGAGGGCTCTGGGTACGGGCCCAGCAGTGTCACTCATGACAAAATATGGGGCCAGCGAACAGTCGATCAAATCTCAAAAATAGTGGGCTAACGCCATAGAAAATCGTGATAATCATAAATTCTCATTTATTCCAAAAAATATAGTTATGCCAGATCAAATAAATGAATAGAGGCGCTTAGTTACTAGGCCTTGTAGGCTGCCCACAAGAAAAATTTTGGGTCAAACGGAAGCGGTGATCAAATCTCCAAAAATCGTGAGCTAACATACAGAAAATCGCCCCGAAAATGGAAAATTCTAATTTATGCAAAATAGTGATCTTAGATCAAACGAAATGAGGCGGGCTCTCGTCTGGGTCACGATTCGCCCTTACTGACAAAATATGAGGCCGAACGGAGACGACAGATCAAATTTCGAGAAATGAATTGGGCTAACATACCCAGAAAATCGCGAAAATCGTAAATTCCCATTTATTGAAAAATAGTAATGCTGATAAAACAAAATGATAGGGTGCTCGCCACGGACCTTGCATTGCGCACAGCAAAAATTGAGGTTGGAGCGGTGAGTCCGTCTCAAATCCATGGGCTAACATGCAGAAATAGCGAAAATCGAGAATTCTCATTTATTCGAAAAATAGTTATCTTGATCAAATAAAGTGATAAGTGCCGTTTCCGGAGCACTTGTAAAAATTTGCTGAAAAAAGTTGGGGCCAAACGGAGCGTTGGTCAATCTAAAAATCATTGGGCTAACATCAGAAAATCGCGAAAATCGTAAATTCTCATTTATGCAAAATATAGTGATACCGATCAAAAGCGAAATGATAGGGCTCGTCACCGAGCCCGCCGGGTCTGCGCACGGCAAATTGGGGCCAACGAAACAGTGCGATCAAATCTCGAAATCACGTGGGCTAACATACAGAAAATGCCTTGAAAATCATAATTCTGTTATTAGAAAAATAGTTATGTCGATCAAATAAAGTGATAGGGCGCCCAGGATTACTAGGCCTTGTAGGCTGCCTGACAAATTTGGGGTCCAGCGGAGACGGTCGATCAAATCTCCAAAAATTTGTGGGCTAACATGCATCGAAAATGGCAAATGGCAAATTCTAATTTATGCCAAAAATAGTGATGCGTCCAAGCGAAATGATAGGGCTCTCGTCACCCAGGAATCACTTGAGGCTGCGCACAGCCAAAATTTGGGGCCGAACGGGTGATCGATCAATTCTCAATCAGCGGACTAACATACAGAAAATCGCAAAAATCGTAAATTCTCATTTATGCAAAAAAATAGTGATGCGATAAAACAAAATGATAGAGCTCGTCACCAGGGCCTTGGTATGCAGCCAAAATTGGGGGC
Organism: Datura stramonium; assembly: GCA_018107945.1. Lineage (NCBI taxonomy): Eukaryota > Viridiplantae > Streptophyta > Magnoliopsida > Solanales > Solanaceae > Datura > Datura stramonium. The sequence goes on from JACEIK010001181.1 coordinate 11,305, forward strand.
CAAGCGGAGACGGTCGATCAAATCTCAAGAAATGCAACAGGGCTAACATGTAAATCATGAAAATCGTAATTTCTCCAGAAATCTGTGGGCTAACATACACTGAAAATAGCGAAAATCGTAAATTCTCATTTATTCGAAAAATAGTTATGCCGATCAAATAAAGTGATAGGGTGCCCGTTTTCAGGCCTTGTAGGCTGCCCACAGAAAAAATTTGGGGCCAAACGGAGACGGTCCAAATCTCCAAAAATCTGTGGGCTAACATACATCGAAAATCGCGAAAATCGTAAATTCTCATTTATGAGAAAGATAGTGATGTCGATCAAACGAAATGATAGGGCTCTCATCACCAGGCCCCGCAGGCTGCGCACAGCCAAAATTTGGGACCAAACGGAGCGGTCGATCAATTCTCGAGAAATTCGTGGGCTAACATACACCGAAAATCACGAAAATCGTAAATTTTCATTTATGTGAAAAATAGTGATGTCGATCAAACGAAATGATAGGGCGCTCGTCACCAGGCCCCGCAGGCTGTGCACAGCCAAAATTTGGGGCCAAACGGAGACGGTCGATCAAATCTCAAGAAATCTGTGGGTCTAACATACACCGAAAATAGCGAAAATCGTAAATTCTCATTTATTCGAAAAATATAACATACACTGAAAATCTCAAAAATCATAAATTCTCATTTATGCAAAAAATAGTGAGGCCGTCCAAATAAAATGATATAACAGTCGTCAACAGGCTTTGTAGGCTGCCCACAGTTAAAATTTGAGACTGAACAGAGACGGTCAATCAAATCTTTAAAAAACCATAGGTTAATATACACCTAAAATTTCGAAAATCGTAAATTTTCATTTTATGCGAAAAATAGTGATGTCGTCCAAATAAAATGATATAGCGCTCATCAACAGGCCTTGTAGGCTACGCACAACCAAAATTTTGGGCCGAACCGAGACAGTCAATCAAATCTCGAGAAATCTGTGGGCTAACACATACCGAAAATCTTGAAAATCATAAATTCTCATTTATGCAAAAAAATAGTGATGTCGTCCAAATAAAATGACATAGCGCTTGTCAACTGGCCTTGTAAGCTACGCACAACCAAAATTTGAGGCCAAACGGAGACGATCAATCAAATCTCAAGAAATTCGTGGGCTAACACACACTGAAAATATGAAAAGTCGTAAATTCACATTTATGCGAAAAATAGTGATGCCGTCCAAATAAAATGATATAACACTCGTCAAAAGGCCTTTTAGGCTGCGCACAGTGAAAATTTGGGGCCGAACGGAGACGACCAATCAAATCTCAAGATATCTGTGGGCTAACACACACCGAAAATCTCAAAAAACGTAAATTCTAATTTATGAAAAATATAGTGATGTCGTCCAAATAAAGTGAAATAGTTTTATTCACCAGGACTTGTAGACTGCGCACAGCAAAAATTTGGGGTTGAACGGATACGGACAATCAATTTTTGAGAAATTCGTGGTCTAACACACCGAAAATCTCAAAAATCGTAAATTCTCATTTATGCGAAAAATATTGATGTCATCCAAATAAAATTATATAGCACTCGTCAACATGCCTTGTAGGTTGCGCACAACCAAAATTTGGGAGTCGAATGGAGACGGTCAATCAAATCTTAAGAAATCTGTAGGCTAATACACACCGAAAATCTCGAAAATTGTAAATTCTCATTTATGCAAAAATAATGATGTCGTCCAAATAAAATTATATAGCACTCGTCAACATGCCTTGTAGGCTGCGCACAACCAAAATTTGGGGGCCGAACGGAGACGGTCAATCAAATCTCAAGAAATCTGTGGGCTAACACACCAAAAATTTCGAAAATCGTAAATTCACATTTATATGAAAAATAGTGATACCGACCAAATAACTTGATAGAGTGCTCGTCACCAGGCCTTGTAGGGTGCGCACAGCCAAAATTTGAGGCCGAATGGAGACGTTCAATCAATTCTCGAGAAATCTGTGGGCTAATACACACCGAAAATCTCGAAAATCGTAAATTCATATTTACGCGAAAAATAGTGATGCAGATCAAATAAAGTGATAGAGAGTTCGTCACCAGGTCTTGTAGGCTGCGCGCAACTAAAATTTGGGCCTAACGAAGACGATCAATTAAATCTCAAGAAATTTGTGGGCTAACACACACCAAAAATCTCGAAAATTCTAAATTTACATTTATGCGAAAAATAGTGATGACGACCAAATAAAGTAATAAAGCGCTCGTCACCAGGCCTTGTAGGCTGCACAACTAAAATTTGGGGTCGAACTGAGACATCAATCAAATCTTGAGAAATCTGTGGGCTAATACACACCGAAAAAATAACAAATCATAAATTTTCATTTATGCGGAAAATAGTGATGTCGTCCAAATAAAATGATACTGCGCTCGTCAACAGGCTTTGCAGGCTGCGGCACAATCCAAATTTGGGACCGAACGGAGACGGTCAATCAAATCTTAAGAAATTCGTAGGCTAACACCCACCAAAAATCTCAAAAATCGTAAATTCCCATTTATGCGAAAAATAGTAATGTCGTCCAAATAAAATCTCGTCAACAGGCCTTGTAGGCTACGCACAGCCAAAATTTTGGGCCGAATCGAGACAGTCAATCAAATGTCGAGAAATCCGTAGGCTAACACACACCGAAAAAATTGAAAATCATAAATTCTCATTTATGCGAAAATTAGTGATGCCGTCCAAATAAAATGATATAGCGCTCGCCAACTGGCCTTGTAGGCTGCGCACAGCTAAAATTTGGGACCGAATGGAGACGGTCAATCAAATCTCAAAAAATCTGTGGGCTAACACACACCGAAAATCTCAAAAATCGTAAATTCACATTTATGTGAAAAATAGTAATGTCGTCTAAGTAAAATGATATCGCTCATCAACAGGACTTGTAGGCTACACACAGCTAAAATTTGAGGCCAAGCAGAGACAGTCAATCAAATCTCACGAAATCCGCGGGCTAACACACACCGAAAATCTCAAAAATCGTAAATTTACATTTATGCGAAAAATAGTGACGTTGTCCAAATAAAATAATATAGCACTCGTCAACAACTTTTTACCATTAACAAGTATTAACATCACCCTGTCGCCCATATCGTGTAATTCCATAATGAACTTAACACTATAATGAGTAGGATTGTAAAGTACTAATCCATTAGACATTTGAAAATTGAACTTATTAATATTTGATAAATATGATATGAGTAGAGATAAATATAAAGTAAACAAATTCTTTGGATAACCAAAAATCTATTCAAACTGAAATTTAAAAAATAAAATTCAAAGTTCATTCTATAATCCAAAATCCAAACAAATATCCAAAAAGTTCGGATTTTGAACTGGCCCAAATTATACTCATCCCTGCCCCTATCGCACATGATGAGAGCTTAGTGCACATGAGATGTCATTTAATTGCATAAATGCAATGAATGCATACAGCCGTCGAGACATGATCCGCCCTTCCTAGGACAGCAGGCATGGAGAGCATAACAAGGAGAGCATAACAACCTCTTGCAGGAAATGCAATAACGGCATAGAATAGATCCGACATGATCCAACCTCTTTCAAGGACCCCAGCGAGAGCTTAGGACATCGGAGTTATTACTTTATTTGTCAAAAAAGGTCACCCCTTCTCCCATTCCATCAACCAATGGAGAAGCTACTTTAGCACTCCCCCATGATTCAGTGTCAAAAAAGCTTGTTGTAATATACATTAGATGCCAAAAGCCCCTAAACCTATGCCTTTTTTATCTTTGTTGTAAACAACAACAAATGTGAAGAAGAAGAAAAAAAAAGAATTTGGTTTATTTCTTTTTAATACATACTAAACAAAGGTAAGCTATTAAACGAGTAACTACACCAGTGAGAACCAGTAAAATTAGAGAATAAGTCCAGTTATGCACATCAAAGCCTAGCTCCAATAATTTGCCACATCGAGTTATCAGCCATACTCCTGAATATCTGAATACAAACAACAAACAAACAAAAAAATTAGCCGAGGGCAGCAGAGGCGGGTATATGATTTAGATTTAATGGTAACATCCATCCCTTGTTGAGGGCGCATGTCGGATCTTTCAAAAGTAGTGCATTTTTGGAGGATCCGACAGGGGTACGACCATATTTTTGGAGAGTCCAAGCAATATAGAGAAACATATGGGAAAATGCTACTTAACAAAATGTGATCAACGACAACCAAAAATTTATGTTGCTCGAACTCTTCAAAATGTCATGGGTTGCATGTGGGATCCTCCAAAAGTAGTGCAATTTTGGAGGATCCTATATGGGTACAACATTTTTGGAGAGTTCGCGCAACATAGCCAAACAAATGAGAAAATGCTAATGTAATGTGATAAACAACAACCGAAATTCTATGTTGCTTGGACTCTTCAAAAAGGGCTGACAGGTGTGTGTTGGATCCTCCAAAAGCAGTGCATTTTCGGAGGATCCAATACAGGTACCACAACATATTTGGAGAATTGGGGCAACATAGCCAAAAATTGGTCATTCTATTTGTTCGACCATGTGAAGGTTTTCTTGAAAGTTTAAAACAAAAAAAAAGCCAAAACAGATTGCATTATTTTGAATGGTGAAAACCAAAATGCACTATTTTGAATGGTAAAAACCAAAAGGCATGTTAAAAGTTCTAAGAACAGGTGCTACCAGAGCATTAATTTATTTGTTTCCTAAATGTCCATGCAACAACACCATCTGACAAGAACACAGCGCAACTTGTAAGAATGCTGATGAGGGAGCAACAAATATATGCTTTCACATTATGATCTAGCAGTTCACAGAAACCAGAGGAGAATATGAACTACCAACCTCTGCGCACTTGCAACAACAAATGCTTCCATAGCCCACCTTGGGTAACAAAACTTAGCTACATATTTTCCGACAGTACCGTCTGGTTCCTGGTTTGCAATGAGAGTCAGAACAACAGGAACAAGAACGCACCACTGTTCGAAGGGGCAAGAAGAAGTTTGTCAGCATAAAGAATTCAAGGAAAAAATAAATACATCATGTCAATGGAGAACGTGACTGTAGTACATACCAGTTGTGCCTGTCCAGGTGCAAAGCAGATGGCAAACACATAAGCTATGCCAGTTACACAGTATACGAGGCAGAGGAAAACGACGTAGTTATCGCCAAAGGATGATCTTGGACTATTTAAGAAATAGAACATAGACAGGAAAACCAAAGGCTTTATAAGAGTATTGAAATGGTCTATTGTATCCTTGGAAAGAAAATAAGCTAGACTGCTCATGCCGCTTTCTCTTTCTCTCCAGTACTCTAACTTGTCCAGAAAGGATCTCAATGCTGCAATCTTACAGAGGAGTGCTGCAATTCATCAAGAAGCATCAGGAAATGAGCAATGGCAAGCAGGTAAAATTGCCTAGTATTTTGAACAGGAAAGCACAGCACATTTAATAAGTTGTACTACAAGTATAATGTATATACGTGGTGAATATACAAGTGTGCTCTCGATTTGAGGCAATCAGTCAACTTTGAATCATATCGCCATAGAAAGTAAAGCAAGTTAAATCCACCAATATCTAAGGAAAATATATTCAGCTAGAAGATGTAATGGTTTTGGATTTAGCAAGTAGTCCACTTACACACAGCAATGACACTATACATATAGCCATAGTATCCAAAGGTGTCACCCTTCTGATTGGATAGGATTCCTAAGCATGCTCCAGCAACCAAAAGGATTAAAAAGTCTGCTGCTTGTATTTGAGCTTCTCGCAATCGCTGTTTGCCTACCCTGAAGATGGTAATCGCGTTAAAACATTATCATATAATAACTTGTGTCAGAAAATTAGAAAACTGTGACAAGCTTCATCATTGCATTACACCAATATCTAAATCTCCCTTGATTATTTGTGTAAATTTTGTTTATTCTATGAAGTTTCATCCAAACCAATTAAACTCTATGTTACTTCTCTTGCCAGTTGTTGGACCAGAGAGAGACAGAAATTTTAGCTGCATATATTTCCATGTCATGAACTCTTACAAGTCACTGACAATTTTCGAAAATGAAGAGATTGTAGTAGGGGAAATATTACATGAATCTGGAGAACACAAGATACAATACCTTCCAAGATAATATCTATACTGTCGGTTTACGCCTGGAGTGTTTCTATTAGACAAGTCATTGGATTTTAACAAGCCATGAGACAGAGAATCTCGCTTCTCATGCCATCCATCAACGGAGAAAGATTGGTCAGGAGCTGCTGCAACACCCTTGGAGGACATTGCAATCTGATCACACAATTGCATCATATCAGGGGGTACAGGGTAACCATTATGAAGCATCCATCGAACAGGAAGTTGTTCCACGGTCACACCTCCACCTGGTTTGACCATACCCTCAAGGATGTCGATGAGATGGTCAGGAGGATTTACACGATCCGGTACTGTGATACCTAGATTTGCAAAGTATTCTTCTACTTTCTTCACTGGGCCATGATATGCAACAAGACCACCTTTGGCTAGAAGTACCAAGTCATCAAACATCTTGTACAAGGTATAGCTGAAGGACAGAAGGATAAGTCATTCTACCATACATATAATACAATATAGTCAAATTCTCTGCCCACATGAAATTCTGCCTTCCGTTGCATCATAGTCTCAATGGTCACATGATTTCAGAAGACATACCTACTGAGCCAGCTCAAATTTTTTGTTCTTTTTTCCTCTGAACAGGAACCAAATTGATAGAGCAAGAAAGGGAAAACCCAAAAGCAAAAGCATCTTAAACTATCTAAATTGCTCAACTTGTAATAACCTGTTTTAATAGAACTACTTATTTAGGCATGGATGGAAATTATATTTCTGGGATGATGCTTTGTTTTTCTACTGTTGAAGTGTGTGACAAAAGCTTAATTTGTTAGAGAGATCATACTTTATTTAATTAATTATATCTCCAACACACCCCTTCGCATGCGGGCTTGAATCTTTTCATGAGCCAAGCACGTCGAAATTCTAACTTGAACCAAGTTGAAGTGTGTGACCAGCTGATCTAAAAGCTTAAGTTGTTAGAGAGAGAACACTTTTATTTAAATTATTATACCTCCAACATACATGTCTCTGTAAAGTTGTAAACAGGGTTCAAACGTCCGTTTCCCCACTATTTATAACTTAAGGAAGATATATAAAAGTCACACTTTTTAGATAGAACTACTAAATTGCATATGTAGTTTCTGTGCACAATACTAGTAGTTGATTGCGGATAAAAAGCTCCACATACCTTGGCTGGTGAACAACCATGCAAATGTTTACACCTTCAAGAGCTTCACGTCTAAGAGCTTTAAGAAGTAAGTTGGAAGATGAACTGTCTAAACCAGATGTAGGTTCATCCAAGATTAGCAGTGAAGGTTCCATGACCATTTCCATCCCCACATTTACTCTTTTCCTCTGGCCACCAGAAATTCCACGCTTCTCTACAGTTCCAACTAGAGAATCTCTAACTGCCTGAAGACCCAATGATTCAATAACTCTCTCAACTACAAGAACCTTATCAGCCTTTGGCAAGTCTGCAGCTAGTCTTTACGATGTTGAGGGTTCAAAAGAAGACATAAAACGGCAATAAGAAAATGAGAATGTAACATTTAGATGTCAAGTTAATCAAACTTGATATGAATGTAAACTTGGAATAACATCTTATGCATAAGGCAAAGCCTAGAATGCACGGGGGACAACATTTTCAACTAAGACATAGTTGAACAATGAAATTAATAGAGCCTTAGTGACATATCCACAATAATAGCAGCAGGTTGGAACTAACAGCTTCTGATTTGAACATTCTATACACGTCAAGATTAGGAATAGATAAGGTTATTATATTTTAGGTCCCAAATTTTCAACTACAAACTTAGGGTGTGTGACTTATGGATATTCCAAATAGAGCCTGTATAACCTAAGATTAGCACACCCTACATAAGATTTCATAAAACAATATTTTAAAGAGAAGAAACCGATTGTTACTGCCAACCATAAGGTGAGATACAGAAAAATTAAACGGGTATTAAGTGCCATATAAACACTTGCTAAATGCAGAATGCTTGATGAGATGCACTTATGCAGATGGTAATGTCCCTCAGGAGACACAATCACCATGAGTAAAAACCTAAAAGAGTTATTGAAGTTTATGCACTTCTGGAGAACATAAACATATTTACCAATAGCTAAAGTGTTAAATAGCTAAACTATGCTCTAGATGTTATTTTTGTGGTGAACAAGCAGAGATAATTAGTCATCTTCTCTCACATTGCAGATGGGCTGACCAGCTATGGAAATTATTTATCAACCTAAGGAAAATTAGGTGGATGATGCCAGGTAGCATTAAGGAAGTTTCACAATGCTGGAACAGAGACTGTAATGCAGCAAACAAGGAGGAAAGATGGAAGATTGCCCCAGCATGTCTGGTGGTCTATATGGACTGAAAGGAATCAGAGATGTTTTGAGGACAAATATTGCAACATTCAGAAGTTCAAGATGAATTGTTTAGGCCTATTTTATTTTTGGTGTAAACAGGAAATGTTAATACAAACTGAAAATATTTTCGATGCTCTAGGCAGTTGACAATTAGTGTAGTAGCTGGGATCCTTTTTTGTAATTAGCTACCTTTTGAGGGGGACTACACAATTTGTGTAGTATACCTGTTGATATCTATATAAAAGTTACCTTTGTCAAAAAAAAAAGTGTTAAATGCAACTAAACCCTTGTTAAGATTAATTGTTAGGAAAATAAATGAAACATCACAAGTTCACACTCATTGATAAGGTCTTCTACCGTTTCTTTCTTTTATCTTTACAAAATTCCGGAAAACATGAAAATTGTGTCAATTATCTTTTCAACTTCCTTGGTAAATAAAAGTTCAAGTAAAGACGATAGGGATATGACAATTAAAAATACTTCCATTTCAACAAAATTTAAGAAAAGAAAATTTGGATCTCATGTTCCCAGTAGAGTCAGTCTCTCGAAGATAACATGCAGAGTGTATTTTAACTGATACCTGCATCTTGCATTAAACCGAAGATTCTCTTCCACAGTGAGGTTTCCATGGACTATATCATCTTGGGCAACAAAACCTATAATTTTCTTGTACGAGTGCATAGATTCAGCCCTTCCATTTATCAGTACCATCCCAGATAACGTGCACTGTGTTAGCTTACCAGCCACCGCAGAAAGAAATGTAGTCTTCCCTGCTCCTGACGGACCCATGACAGCAGAAATCCGACCAGGCATCAGTTTTCCAGTAACAGACCTCATCAAATGTTTGTGCTTCTTTTTTAGAGTAATGGTCAGGTCTTTAAAAGCAATCTCAATGGGAGGCCTAGTCTTGATCTCAGTATCATCATCTGTTGCCATTGAGATAACTCCTGAGAATGTCATATTCTTAGTTTTTTGCTCCATAGCTTTCTCTTTCTCAAGCTGACCGTATGCATATTTAAAAATTTGGCTCCTAGTATGCAGTTGTTTAGCATGGAGCGCTTGCTTCTTTATATTCTTATCTCCAATCTGCATATGGAATCCCTCCATATTGTCTGTTTCATTTTCAATTGAATGCATCATTTTTGTGAGATCACTAGGGCCTTTTTTCTTTCCCTTTGAAGATCCAGCTGAGCTGCTTGGAACTTTAGGTGGTATGGATGCTTCATCATTAGTTTTAGGTAGGTTGAAACCTCCTCTTGCTCCTTGCCTCACGCTCGTATTCTTTGAGTATGAGCGATTTAACTGTTGTGGCAATCCAAAAGCACGTCTTCTTGCAACATCTTTTACTAATCCCCACCTTTCTCTTGCTTGTGCAGTTTCTCGCGCATGTCTTGCTGCAGCTTCCCTGGACTTGGCAACTCTTCGATACTTGGTATTTATGACTTGATCAGAGCAATTATAAAAGATGATCAGTATAAAACTCAAAGCACCCTACATGTAAAGGTGAAGAGAGGTCAGATACTATGCAACAACTTCAATTTGAAAAATCAATCATTAAATTCAGAATAAAAGAGTTGGTCTCTGATTCTACAGCGAAAAAGAGAGAGGTTGAGACTCCAAAAGAATCTAAGCATTCAAACCCAAGACCATAAGATAATAGGTGAAATTTTGAAATAATTCAACACCTTATAATCTCCTATGTAAACCTTACACAATGAATATGGGACAGGTTTACTAACATAAAGTGCTATTCTACATAGCAACACCTTCCTTTTTTTACAAGATTGACAAGGGAAAATTACTAAGCCTCCTCAAACATAGACTTAAAACCGTGAGTGCTTTTGGTAAATCCTCATTCAGTGTAAATCAGAACCAATTTGAAGACCCTTTAAAGATAGAGAGATACAAAGTTTGAACAGAAGCCCCAAGATTACTTCCCTGGATAAATTAAAGCTGAGGACTGGAAAATAGTATATCTTCACGAAAAAGTAAATGCAATTGACTAAACTAAGTAAGAGGTCACTTACAATAAGGATAAAACCATATACATGCAGCTTTTGTGTCTCTGATTGCTTGTGGCATTTACTCAACTTGATGCATTCTGCAATGATCAAAATGTCAAAAATGAACATCTTTGTTCGTGGCCATAGTAAACGTAAAGCAAAAATAACTTAACAGATCCCCAAGTAAAACATTTGTTACTAATGTGGTTTGTACATTTTCATGCAAGAACTATCTGGATATTCAATAAGACTTTTTTTAAACAGAAATCAGAGTACTGTTTGCCTAAGAAATAAGTTCTCTGTAAGCTTGTACAATAAACTCAAGACAACAACCCACACCCTCAACTAATATGGGAATCTAAAAGTATCTCAAAAGTAATGAGAGGTGGAAACTAAAGGCCAAGACCAGCTCAATACAGTAAAGTAGACTAGATGAGATCCTAAAGAATGGACTGAAGTGCATACAGCACACAAAGTTTTGTTGATTGTTTTGTGTGCATACAGCACACAAAGTTTTGTTGATTGTTTTTACTTCTCATCCTGAGCATTAGATATAGTCCAGTCAGTGCTGAAACAGATTAATATATAGTGGCTGTAACTTTCACCTCCAGTTTACCGAGCTAACCTATCAAAGCATCCTAGAATCAAGAGGATTTACCTTTCGGTGCCGTAGAGCCTTTCCTGCAGTAATATCTGGAAGTACACAAATAGAGATATGGTAAATTGAGATTGTAATAGAGTTATTACAAAGTGATGATAATAAATGCATCAGAAATTTTGGTTCTTAGGAGTCAGATTGTGCAAAATTTGCAAGTACTTGGTTACTGCCTCAGAAGACAAACATGAATGCTTTGAGTTCTGGGATCAAATTCAATACCCTTCCGAGCAAATAACCTTTCTGGTGGTAGTTGGACAGTAAGATCCAGGTGAGCAGAATAACTCCCCACCGCTTGTTTCACTACCCCAAAGATCAGCTGCTCCACAAGTGTGCTTTTCCTGGCCTGGAGGTAATTGGTATGAATATCTGGAAATTTTCTTTACCAAACATGTATTAGCTGATCATATGACCATAAAAGGCATGCTGAAATAGGATAAGCAAAAGCGGAGCTAGAAAAACTTACGGCTCACATCCACCAGTTGTTTTGTTGAGTGCACCATGAGGACAGTAAGCACCTAATGGGCAAGCTGCATAACATATAATAGGAATCCTTCAGATTAAAAACCTCATGGTTTAAAAAGTTTATTCATCAATTTCGAAGGTAAGCTGGAGTTCAATACGGAATGTAAGTTACTCACAAAACTTTTTGAAAGAGATAACTAAAATCGTATTTGGCAAGACATACATTCAATTTGGTAGCATTCATATAATTTACATCATTGTTAATGCAGAGGTTGCTAGTGTCGCAAATTGAGTGTTTCAAGACAAGACTAGACTCACTATAAATGACACTACACACACCTTCACTGAGGACAAGACTAGACTCGTTACAAAAACTCTAAATACACTTCCATTTCCCATGCAAGAAGCAACGTATATCCATAATAACTAAGCGAAATAGTGACTTTAATCATAGATGAATAAAATTGAGCATTAAACAATATCTGCAAACAGAGGAATTAAATCCTTTTCAACAGCTAGGTTGCCAAAAGGTTGCTTAACTTAAGTCCTTACATATATTACGTACAAAATCTTCAAACACATTTTCAAGCCAACTATGCATTCAAGGTTAAAAAATAATTACACAATGGTAAATCTCCATACTAGTTAGTAACTTGTAAAAATGGAATTTGATCTGCGAGCATTGGTTAAACTACACTGGTCACGTTACAGAATCTTTACATAATCAAATCACTTATATGATAAACGGTAAATCTCTATGATATTATTCAATAAGCTGATAAAAATGGTAACTGGCCTACTATAACTGGTTAAACTACACTGGTAATGCAAGAATATTTATATTATCGATGCAGTGTAACTTAATTTTTGAGGAATTAACATCTCAGACAATTGATAATCGAGAAGGGAGTCTGCAGATATGCTTACGTATCATGCAAGTCAAGCCTCGAGGGCAGAAAAAACCCTCACAACAAGGTTGATCGTCACGAGTCCGATCAGGCATATCTTTTGCATTCTTAAGGTCAACTTTCTGATTTGTACCAACACTGCAAGACCAGCCTGGTTCACATCCAGGAACCCATGATGTCAAGTTACAGTTCCTATTGGGTCTTAAGACTTGAGTTTTTTTGGTTGCTTTTGTATCCAAAAAACTTGAGAAGTAGAATTTCATCTCTGCAGCGTTACATAGTCTCTGTGTCACGTCTGTTAAAATGACCAGCATATTGTTAGAGATTAAGGGTGTTTTGAACTATATCAGATTGACCAAGAAAAATTTCGATGCACAAATAGGAAACAAAATGACGAGAACTTCCACTTGATTTTTGTAGCTCGTTTCTTTTAGAGTTTAAGTTAGTTATACACATTGAAATTGTAAAGCATGTCAGCCTTAACATGGAGAGTTATGTGTCAATGAACAGAACATAAACCCTTCTATTAATTTCCCCATGAATTGATTAAAAAATGGTCATTCCAAATTTCAACTATTGATCATAGTATATTTCCAATTCTGAATTCACTTGACAGAAGACAAAGCGGTGACTAGAATTTCGCCAGCAAGTTCATTAGGATCAATGCATGCAAAAAACATCTTGTGATCAAAAGCATAAGCAAATTACATACTTAAACAAAAATAAAATGGTGCAACTGCGCCAATAGAAATAAATGGCAAATTATAAATTTGTGTTTCCATTAAAGCATGAATCAAGGTTTTTGATGATATCAAGTTAATAATCTCTTAGACTTCTCCACCTTAATGTGTATGCGATAACATTATTGATTACGCCAACAACAACAACAAAAACAATACCTTTGGTCTCCTTAAAGCAATTGTTTAAGAATTCCAAGTTTTTGGCAAAATTAAATGCCTCAAACAACTCAGCATCCCTAAAACAAGAAAAGATTAAGTTTTTAATTAGAATGTAGAAGTATCTATACATAAATCATAATTAGGAGATGTTAAACTATAATGCAATTAACACTTACACATCATTAATACAAAATCCCAAAGCCTTGGTGATATCATCATGGAATACCTTTGTAAGATTTGCAAGTTGACTATAAATGAAAGATGCAAGAACGGGCACAGCAGTAGGATTAGCAGGAGATTGATTACTATTTTCACACCAAACACATGGGGAAACCCCCAAAACAAGAATCATAAACAAATAATAACAGGGTACCCATATCCTAGTTTTACCCATTTCATCTAATATTCCAAATTAATGCCTAAGGAAGATTTCCCAGAAAAATTGCCACCACTAATGAAACATAAAACTCAAGGAACTAGAAAATAGAAACAACCCAAGGATCAAAAAGAGGAAACTTTTTCAAGGGATGAAGGGCATTTTTCAAGAAAATAGAAAAATTAAACAACCCAAGAACCAAAAAGATGAAACTTTTCAAGGGATGAAGGGCATTTTTCAAAGAAAATAGGAAAAAAAAACAAGAGCCAAAAAGATGAAATTTTTCAAGGGATGAAGGACATTTTTCAAGAAAATAGGAAAAGGAAACAACTTAAGAACCAAAAAGATGAAATTTTTCAAGGGATGAAGGACTACTTTTTTTTCTTTTTTCTTCTTTTTCTTTTTTGGGTTCAAATGGCCATGGAGACAACAAGAAGCTCCAGAACCAAAGGAGTTTCAGGAGCCAAAAAAAACAAGAAAAGGTTTTTTTGGTCAAAATTTTTGGGAGAAGAATCGTGGGGGAGGTGTGTAGATTCTGGGAGGAGCTCCACTGTTTTTGGAAGAGAAATGGCATCGAGAGATTAATGGTTGAATTGGAGGATAGGAATTAATGTCTGTATGAAATAATAACATTGCATGCAAATGTTTTTTCTTACATAGTTTTGTCCAATGTTGTCTTTCTATTCCCAACACGTACGTTGAAGAGGCAAAAGGACATCTAAGGAACTTTTTGCTAAAATAATTCTTTATCTACTTGACTAGGTTTATTTACTTCTTCAAATATAACTTTAAGCATCTTTAATTTTTGTAAAGTAAAATATTTTTGCAAGAATTAAATAATCAAGCTTAGTCGATTTTTTATTTTTCTAATTTTTTTACATAATAAAATTTGATCGAGTTTGGTCGACTCTATTTTTTTTTTAAAAAGATGAGATCAAATCAACCTAGGCAGTAGATTTTTTCAATAAGTTTTTTTCTTTTCATATTTTTAGTAGTGATTTCGGTAATCACCTCTTATTTTTCAAATCTATTCAGTTTGTTATATTGGACCAAAGATGTTTCACTTTATCAAATTTAGAGTATTAAAGGATGATAGGGGTTATATTTGAAGAACTACAGTAGACCTACTCCTGTTAATAGTAAAAGATAATTTTGATTAAAATTCGAGTTCTAAATCTCAAATAAAGATAAAGGGACTCCTTTTAAAAAAAAAAAAATTGAAAATAAATTATTAGGGGGTGATTAATGATAAACATTGATATTAAAGATTGTCTATCTATAACTCACAAGATCCATTTATCTCCAATTTTTAGCTACTCCTTTTTCTAGTCCAATCTCATCTTCACTCTTGAAGTTTAATTGACTAATGAAAATATTTTAGTACTCCAAAACTTATATGTAACACAAAATGATATCATTTTCATAGTTTTAGGATTAGTTCAATAACTTATTATCTTGGACATGATTCTTTTCCTCTAGCACATTCCAAATACTCATTTCATTATGATACATATTGGAGAAAATCCTTGTGATTTTTTGAAGATATATTAGATTCCTCATGTTTGGAGATTAATACATGAATTAAATATGTTGTACTGTATTCTCTTAAAGTTAATTTATCTCTCTATTTTTGAAGTTGGGGTAAAATCTATATCTTTACTTTTCGAATCTCACTTTGTGGGACTATATTGAATATGTTGTTGTATACTTTTAAAGTTAAATTTGTCTCGTTGTCTTTGAGATAGAAGTAAGGTATGCTTATACTCTATCATCTCAGATTTTACTTCGTGGTACTACACTAAATATGTTGTTCTATCCTCTTAAAGCTAATTTGTCTATTTATCTTCGAGGTAGTTTAAGATTTACATACACTCTATTCTCTTCGGATATTATTTTATGGGACTAAACTACAACAAACAATGGAGATTATATTTAAACTAATCCAATGGATAACAATCATCCAAACAAGCTGTTATTCAAGAAACGAAACGGCCCTTACACTCAAATTGAAAGCACACGGCTTTCAACTTTTATTTTAATTTTTTTTTCCCAACTATACTCATTATATATACTCAAAGACCAATTCTTTATCCAAAAAGAAGACAAATGTGATCCTCCAGCCCACACACATATTCCTTTGTCCCTTTGGAAGGGACCCTTTACGACTGTGCAGTTCCATCTCATTACCTGGCACATATATACATTTTGATGAAGTAAAATTAAAATAATTGCGTCAAATCTTCTTGAAAAATACAGTGTGAATATAGTACCCTGTTGAAGAAACTTTCCTTTGTATTGTGGGGTATGGTGTTACTACTATTGTTGGTTTGAATAGCAGACTTCAAATGCTGCCGTGTTGAAGACTTTTCTCAAGCCTTCAAGTCATCTAAAGTCTTTGCCATCTTTGACACGAGAGAGCCTCTTATTAGAGCTGAAATTTATCAAACTCCAAATAATACTGCCATTTATGAGCAGATTGAGAGAATAATTATGCTGGGGGTTCAGAATTAGCAGTCTAAAGGTGAGGTTTTTTGAGATCTTGAGTACCATTTTTTTTGTGTGTGTGTGTATTGGGAGCTAAAGTGAAAAGTTGAATGTGGGGTTTTTATGGGTCATTGAGTTTTTTAAGTTTTTGCTTCTCTGTATTCACAGGAACTGTAAAATTGTGCTTTTGGCTATTCAAGAACTGAAAAAGATTGAATCTTTTTCCCTGTAGATGGTGGGTTTTCTACATTTCTGGTAATTTTAACTTCTTGGGTTGTTTTTGTTTTGTTTGGTTCTTATGGCAACAAATACATATGGAAATTAAGGTTGTATATTAGCTCTTGTGTTGATAATTAAGTATTGTTGTCAAGCAGTTGGGTCAACTTTTGTGGTCCAAATTAAACATAATGGATATTGAGAATTCATATAACCAAAGCCAATTAGTTTAATAATACTGCCATTTTTGAACAGATTGGGATAAGAATTATTCTGTGGGTTCAAATTTAGAAGCCTAAAAAGGTTAGTTTTTTGAGATCTTGAGTACCTTTTTCTTTTTGTGTCTATTGGCAGTCAAAAAGAAAAAAATATGAATGTGGGGTTTTTATGGGTGATTGAGCTTTTTAAGTTGTCACACCTCTGTATTCACAGGAACTGTAAAACTGCGCTTTTGGCTATCCAAGAACTGAAAAAGATTGAATCTTTTTCCCTGTAG
Source organism: Datura stramonium (assembly GCA_018107945.1). Lineage (NCBI taxonomy): Eukaryota > Viridiplantae > Streptophyta > Magnoliopsida > Solanales > Solanaceae > Datura > Datura stramonium. Next base: position 28,284 of record JACEIK010001181.1, read on the forward strand.
ATGGTGGGTTTTCTCATTTCTGGTAATTTTACCTTTTTGGGTTGTTTCTGTTTTGCTTGATATTAATGGAAACAATACATATGGAAATTTAAGGTTGCATTTTAGCTTTTATCTTGATGATTAAGTATTGTTAATTTGTTATCAAGCAGCTGGGTCAACTTTTGTGATCCAAATGAACCATAATGGATGCTGAGAATTCATTTAACCAAGACAATTAGTTTGGGATTGAGTGGTGTTTCTGTCTCAAGGGTTTTAGAGAAATCTTTTTCTTTATTTCTTTTGAGAGCCATGGATTTGGTAGGAAAGAATTGATTTATTACTAGGGGCTTCTCTTTTTGCATTTCCACTGATTTGTTGATTAGTCTTCTGCCTATTTATTGTTTTCATTTTTGTATATTTCTTTACCTTGTCCTTAGTTTTACTTAAACAAGGCATGTGGACTTCTCCTGTTCCTTAAAGTCTTGGATACGTTTTGCAGACAGCAGTGTGATTAGATATTCAATTACAATATACTAAATACGTGCCAAGTGTTACCTATTATAAGAAATTACTTGAATATTAATGGACCATTCTGGATTTGAACCCACAGGGAGGGTATTTTAGTAGTATATTGAAAGACATGAAGTGTTTTCAGTTCTACACTGGTGAGAAGAAGGAAGAACCTAAGACAGTGAAGTCAAATTCAGTTCTGTCCTCCTCTTCCGCGCTTTCTGATCGTGAATTTAGGCATTCTCATCTTGAGTCCAACTCTCAGAATGCATCAGATACCAGCACAGAGTCCAGAGGAAGGAGCCAATTTCCAAGCCTGTCTGACAGGCCCTCCGAACTCAAGGCATTTACATTCTCAGAACTGAAAGCAGCAACAAAGAATTTCAACCGTATTACCAAGATCGGAGAGGGTGGATTTGGATGTGTATATAAGGCCACGGTAAAAAGTGGTGAGGATTCAGTTAAAAAGATTGATGTGGCTGTAAAACAACTTGGTAGGAGAGGATTACAGGTAACTATTTTCTTTTCAAGCTTGCACTTTGACATCACTATTCATTAAGTGTTGGCACTTTGCAGTTGATACATACTTTATCATCTCTAAGCTTTTTGGCTGCCTGAAACTAAATCTAAAGTTACTTTAACCACCGTCATTTCTCTTACCATATAAGCCTCGCTTATGGAATTGTATTAGAACATTTTGGAATTTTTTTAGGAGTACAGAAAACTTTGAAGTAAAGCAAACTATTCTACAGGATGAAGTCGCTAGGGAAATATTTTAACTTTAACGTTTGGCCTTTACCTCATCAAAAATATGTTTTAACTTTAACGTTTTGTACATCTATAGACCCGCACAACAACATATATACTAACTAATTTGAATTGGTTATTGGCTTGACGTTATTCAAAATGTATGATCTGACTGTGCACATGGAGGCCCATGGATTTGAATGATCTCTTATGTTAAAACACATCCTTTTGTTTTGCACTTTCCCTCTGTTATTTTTGTGGTATAGTGATGTACTTGTGGTTCGCCCCCATCTAGATGACTAAAACGACGACCATAGATGGAAAATTCCACATATTTAAAATTTGTAGATGGCAAAGTCTAATCCTTTGAACTTAGGGAGTGCTGAACCCCAGAACTTATTAAAAAGAAGTGCTGAACCTCGGAAGTATAGTTGGTATATTTCTTCCAACATGTGATGGCTCCATTTAATATGGTTCTATGAGAAGCACTAGCCGCTTACACTGGCCTACTAAGTAAATCTTCTGATGGTTGAGGACCACCAGATAAATAGTTATTTAGCTTGCCTCATTGAAACATTCTTCTCAGCGTAGATGGGTGATTGGTGCTGATATTTGTTTTGGATTGTTTAGTAGTCTGAAGAGAACATTTTCCATAGTGGGGTTTGTCTGATATGACCTTTCACATATCTAAAAAAGAGAATAGGGAACAGAAAAGGATTTATTTTTCCCAACTTCATAGATGGATAAGCATGACGAAAGTTCAATCATCATTATCTCTGATAACTTTTTGATTTGAGATGCCTAATGTCTAGGCACTTTCTTATGCTTGCATTCATCTTATATGCGACTGAAGCACAGGCTGCTGAACTTCTATTTCTCTTATTCCAATATCAACATGTTTTTCTTCACTGGAGTTTGAAACTCCAAATGTTCTTGTTACATAACCTCAGAAGAGCGAATAGGTACAGAGAATTCATAAATCTGAACTGACTAGTTTGGGATTGAGTTGTAGTGAGCTGATATTATTGATTGATTGACCCTGTTTCAATCATGAATTGAAGTTCTCATTTATCGTCAAGTATGATAATGCTCCCTTTATTCCATGTTGTTGACCTAGTTACTATTTGGTGAGTCAATAAAATTCTTTCATGATTGCTATTTTATTAATTATTTTTTTCTTATTGTTTAGTTTAAACATTGGAGGAATGTAAATGCTTTTCATCTCATTCTAAATCTATCATTTTCGTTTAGAAAGAAGCTATCCAACATCCAATATTGCAGCAAAAATTAATCAAGTCAATTCTGATATATTTAATAGGTCATGTAATTGTGGAAAGAGGTCGTAAACTAGAAAATCTTCTGCTCTGTTTATAATTGTACATTGCCAGCTCATGAATAAGGTACTTGGAAAGCTTCTTATACTTCACCTTTTGACATTCTATGATGTCTTTACTTTGGTCTCTAGGACCAATCATTGATGGTAATGGTGAAGCTTCTGCAGAATAATAGGTACTCGGAGTGCTGCTCATACAGCAACTTTTGATGTTCTACTATGTCTTTACTTTAGCCAATAGTAGAACACCTTGATGGTTCTGCAGAATAACTAAGTTATTTCATGTGTTTTCTTGTGACTTACCTACCAATTTTCAGATTTTTAACTGCTGCTTTATTTTATCTTTTTAGGCATAAATTTGTAAACAGGATCAATAACCAGCCTATTCGCAATAGTTCTGTGGAATGAACCATGCTAACACAGAAAACATGATAAGCATGTTTCTTGTTCCGGTTTGTAGAATGATGTTGTCTTTTGCTTCTATTCAATAGGGCCACAAAGAGTGGGTGACAGAAGTCAATGTTCTCGGGGTGGCTGAACACAGAAACCTCGTCAAATTAGTTGGCTATTGCGCGGAAGATGATGAGAGAGGAATCCAGCGGCTTTTGGTGTATGAATACATGCCTAACAGAAGTGTTGAAAACCATTTGTCAGCAAGGTCAGAAACGCCTCTCTCCTGGGCAATGAGATTAAAGATAGCCCAAGATGCGGCTCGTGGCTTAACATACCTACATGAAGAGATGGATGTTCAGGTGCTTTTGCCACTAAACTACTTACACCTGTATAAAGTGAAAATATGTAACTAGCAAGACACTTCATCCCCTTTGTGCCTTTTATTTTGTTAGCTCAAGTTGTAAATGTTTTCAGTCAGCTATTTTTGTCGTTCAGAAGCCTGATGTCTTTTTTTTTGTGAATTTTTTTATATTGTAGATCATCTTCAGAGATTTCAAATCTTCAAACATTCTCTTGGACGAGCAATGGAATGCAAAGTTGTCAGATTTTGGATTGGCTAGGTTGGGACCTCCTGAGGGTCTAACCCATGTCTCAACTGCGGTATGCTCCCGTAATTTGTTTGCATGAACCTCAATACTTGTGTCCTGAAGATCTTCTCCTTTGGTCTTTTTCACTTTGTCTTGTTTGTTCATTAGTTTTTTCTAATTAATTTAGGATACTAGGATATTAAAAGATGTAGATATAGTCATATAGACCCAACTCCTTTTACGGAATTGATCAACTATAATTTATCTAGTTTTTTCACTAGATTTCCTTGCAAAAAATACTCCGCTGTCTCTTAATTCTATTTTTCATCCATGTCATGTTTTAACAAAAATGGTCCATCCGTTACTTTTCACGGGAAGCCAAGAAGCTTGTTTTCAAAATTGCCATCGACTTCTGCATGACTTCATTTTTGGTCCACTGTCAGTTTAGCAATTTTAGGTAAATATGCACTTTTCCTTAGCTTATAAACATAAGATAATGGAGAAGGAGAAGCAAATTCAACACCAAAACCACCTCCTCGTCCCAAGCACCTGGCCCAGCAACCTAGCATTGATTTCGTTTGTTAGCCGTTTTAATTCGATGAACCATTGGAAACTAGTAGAATCATACAGCATGTCTTGATTCACTGAACAGAAGCTTTATTTCTTTTTCCCCACATTGCAGTTGTTTATGATTTCAATAGAATGTCCAAGCACGGTTCCAACACTCCTTTCGATTTGCCAACATTTTTCTTATATATTGTTTCTTCCTATGATACCATAAATATGGCTTCAAAATAATGAACCTATGAATTCGTCATGGTTGTGGTCTGGTTGCATATCACCTCTCTATCGTATCAGGTTGTTGGAACCATGGGATATGCTGCTCCGGAATATGTTCAAACTGGCCGTCTCACTTCCAAGAGTGATGTGTGGAGCTATGGGGTCTTTCTTTATGAGCTGATTACTGGTCGACGCCCATTAGATAGAAATCGTCCTAGGAGTGAGCAGAAGCTCTTAGAATGGGTGAAACCGTACATATCAGATTCTAAGAAGTTTCAGCAGATATTAGACCCAAGGCTTGAAGGTAAAGTCTTGAGGTCAGCCCAAAAGCTCTCCATTGTCGCCAACCGCTGCTTGGTCAGACATGCAAAGTCGCGGCCGAAAATGAGTGAAGTCCTGGAAATGGTGAACAAAGTCATCGAGGCGTCAACAGAAATAGGAAATCCTGAACCACCTGTGAGAATTGTGGAACCAACTTCACCAGAATCCGAAAGGAAAGGTAAGAGGAGGATAATTGATATGAAACTTGGAGATGGTGGCCGGTTAGTACGCATGTGGTCAACAAAGCTGATAAACACCTGTTAATATAATAGTTTCCAATATGCACAATCAAAAAAAAAAAAGAGTTGAAAGAAAAAGTTAACAAAACATTATATCCGTCAGAGAGAAAGGTGAGGTTTGTGTCCACTCTACCTTTTTCAGACTCTACTTTGTGGGACTACACTTGGTATGTTGTTGTTGTTGATCTGAATCGGGTCTTTTCTGTTACTGTCTTATACCGTCTCTAGAATTGACCTCATGTGGGTGACTTTGGACATTATATGTGACTTGCTGCAGAATCTTCTGGGGATCTATAATGATGAAAATGAAGAGGTTTGGCATTTGATATAAGGAATCTGAAGCTCTCCTGGTAATACTGATCTTGATATTTTCCAGTTTTGATTGAAAATAGCTTCTACATAGTTTCCACGATATGCTCGAAATGAACAAGATGAGAAAGTTCCTTTTGTTGTTATACATGAAAATTAGCGCGACTCCTCGATATATAGATAAATGTAGTCTATTGTTATTGAACTCTTTTCTATTGTGAATCATGTTTGTTTAGGAATGTAATCTGAAACAAGCATTCAAGTGAAAATTTTGGATCTTGTAACACAATCAGTTCAATATTGAAAATGGAAATGAGTCTTTTTTGTGGTATTAGATGAGCAAAGCTTGCTAGAAGTCTGATGTAAAACAACAACAGCAACATACTCTACTCAGTGTACTCTCACAAAGTGGGATCTGGAAAGGGTAGAGTTTACGGTGAGGTTGTTTTCGATAAAAGTCTTGATGTAATTAAAAAATATTATCCTAAAAATATTTGTATATATCAAGACAAAGTTACGAGGACGGAGCAGGGATGCCCACCAATCCCCTATAGGTAAACTCCACTCATTTAAGATGAGTATAAAGTGGAATAAGCAGAAATTCAATACTTCCTCTGACTCAAAATATCTGTCGCTTTTTTTGTTCTACACGCACCTTAAGAAATATTAATTAGGAAGGACTTTTTTATTAGTTTAGCTTTATTTATATCTAAACTATAGTCTCTCTCCATTAAATATTTATTCAATTACCAAGGACTTATATTCTTCAAGAAAAATTATACTTAGGGTAAAATGGAAAAAAAATTAATTTTGTATTGTACTTCTAAAACAACAAATAATTTGAGATAACTATTTTTAGAAAAAACGATAGATAATTCGAGTCGGGGGAGTAAAAACATTACTAAATAAGCAAGTCATATCTCGAAGTCACATCAAGTGTAAAAGGAAAGAAAATCTCAAGATTTGGTGACACAAGTACAAGAACATCTAAAATCCAAAATACATACAGTTAAGTTTCGTTTTAACAATATTTCACTATAACGACCTGATTTTCTCCAGAATTGATTTTTCTTGTTATATTTTACTTCTCCATAACAACATTCCACAAATAACAACAGTAGTATTCAGTATGGCGGTCCACTCTTTGTAAAATTATCTATAACAATCATACTCTTATCTAGTCCTTCTGTCACATCAGATTAAGCACTGGTGGTTTCTTATTATGGCGGAGGCAGAATTTCAATCAGGGGGTTTAAAAAAAACATGCTAATAATATCCACAAATAAGCGGGTCGATTTGGATATAAACGGGGCGGATTAGATATTTATAACATGTTTATAAAGAGACATTCAGTATGAGAGAGATAGTGAAAATCGATAGAATTTTTTTTAGTTTTTTTATTTCGGAATTAGGGATTTAATTCAAATTCCAATCAGAGAAAATAATGCAAAATGATAGAGTTTTATTTATTTAGAAGAAAAAAAGTGTTGAAGCTAAAACCAATAGAAAACGGGAGTTTTATGAATTTAGAAGAGAGAAAACGCTGAAGCTAAAATGTTAAAATTGTTGTTAGCCGGACTCAAACCCACAACACCATGTCTAACATTGAACCCTCTTGACCGCTGAACCAAGTTTTT
>JACEIK010001181.1:48481-59076 GCA_018107945.1 Datura stramonium
GAATACAAGGCTGATTTGATTAAATAGATGAAATAAAATATAAATTGAACTAAATGACAATAATTTAAAATTTAACTTGATTGGATGATATCTATGAAGAAATGAAAGTTTGCTTGTTTGATCAGAATAACAAGAATGAGAATAGTGAATGTTAAGAGCTTAATAGTAAAAATAGCATGTGTATTTTCTTGTGTGTTTTTATATGTGCTTTGTGGTAGAAATATAGTCCTTTTTATAGGATTTGTTGCGTTTAAGACTTTAATGTCTGACAATCACTGCGTATTAAATCATCTTAAATGAGGAATAAATTGTATTGAATGCTAGTGGAGTAACGAATGGCACCGATTCTGGAGTGATCGTTTGTCATCTGTCTTATGTTTACTTCTCTTTCCTCTGGATGCTTTGACTATATCTGGATATGCTCCTCCGTTGACCCTCTATTTCCTCTAAAATGTTTTGTGCATAGTTCTTATGTTCTTGAATCTTTGTGAAATATGTTTATCCTACGAGATATGTGTCTTCATCTTAGCATATCCATGTGTTAAGCCTATTTTTACTCTACACAGATAGTCCCAGCACTTTTCGGACTAAACTCTTGTTTTGTTCGATAAGCGTTAATAATTGCTTTTTGCTTCTATTCTTGGAAAAGATTTTCTTTCTTCAAAAAAGCGGAATTTTTTTTAGTTTTTCGGTGTTCTTTTCTGTCTTTTTGGGCACACGACATAATTCGGCTGGACTCTAAACAAATTAAGTTACATTTGAAACATAATTGGAAACCTATTATGGCTAAGTTGTGTTGGATAGGGTAGGTCGTTTACCCTATTCCCAGCCATAGAAAATGCGTCAATCAGTCCATGACCACCACTTAATTAGTTTCGAACAAGAATAATCAAAGTCAATTTTTATTTTATTAAAGAACATAATATTCTCTTCTCCATAGCCATCGAGAAAGGAAAAATAGAGTTACTATTCACTTATGTAACACAAAATAAAAAGGTGACTTACTGTTCGAATCCAACTCTTCACATTGAATAAAGTGAAAATGATAAATGGGAAATGGGATGCTCAGATTTTCCCTCTCTGAGAATAGCTAAGTCATGTATAAACTTGAATAATTCTTAAATAGTTATAAGAATCATAGCTTCAACAACTTATAAAAAAAATCAATCCTACAAAATATATTAACTTTTGTCACAATAGCAGATATCAAATTGAAGTCACTTTCAGGATGATACTAATTCTACAACGACAATAATTTCATATCAAATTGGGGAACAATTGCTATCTCTCACCGCAACAGAAGTTACACGACATACGATTCGACAAGATAAACTATTCTAACTGTTTAACTACTTAATAAAATTCTCTCTACAGTTGCACTACAACTTCTCCATTCTTGTTTTCAAAGTGTTTCCATAATGATGACTTGTTACTTCCATTTTAATGGCTCGTCATCCTTTCTCCTCTTTACAAATAATCATTTGAGTTGTTTTCAATTTTTTACTTTTGCTAAAAAACATCTTATCATTTTGTGAATCTCTGTCTTCAATACTTTCTCACTTCCTAACTTCACTCGAATTTCTGTCTTCCTCTTTCTTTTGATCTTCTCATTAAAAATGTCTTCAACTCATATTTCACCTTCTTATTTCATTGTTGGTGGTGGTTCTTCTACCACTGCTTCTTCTTCAATGACCGTTATTGATAAAATAATCAACTGTGTTTTCTATTATTCCAGTTGTTGGATTGTTATGAACAACTATGCCACTAGTATCCCTTTTACTGATAGTGACAGGGGTGAGTTGGACCAAAAATTTTCTACCGTTATCAAAACTTTCGACTTAAACTTGTTAGAAAGGATTTCTGAGATTTTATCTCCTTGGGAGGGGTATAGAATCACCATTCCCAAGTTAGCTTAATCTAATGTTTATACCTATTCCGTCACTTTGGGATTCAAATTGGCCATAAATCTAGTAACTTTATATCTATGCAGATGTTAAGATATCTATCTTGCTCAAGTTGGTTCTTCCATATGGAGGTCCATCTCTTGTCTGTGTTTTTTGGTATAAAGAGCTTCTAAAATGAAGTGCGTTCATGTTCCCTTTACTCTCAACCATTTTATCTGACTCTAAGCTCCCCAAGTTCTTTCGGGGAATGGTCATGATTCTTACTTAGTGGGGTAAAACCGGCATCTTCTCTAGTTTGGATGAGGATAATGATCGTTGTTGGAGGGAGAGGTTACTGTCCCCATCGTCGAAATTATTCCAGAGACATATCTTCTTTTTTTTTTGGAGACATAAAATTTGAGTCGTAAGTTTTCTTTTTTTTCTTTTTTATTTTTATTCAGAGTTTCTTTTGTTGCATTATGTCAGGCTTATTTTTAACCTTTTTTTCTTTGTTTGTACAAACAGCTACCATATGGGTTCCAAATACTATCATGAATTTTTCATAGTGGATTGAGGCTATTTTGCATGTCTCAATTTTTGAATAATGGACTTGGAAAGCCATTTTCAAAGATCGATAAAGGGCTTCTAACCACGATAAGAAAAAATTTCTTTATCAGATTTTACCTATTCATTCTACATTATTTTTCTAACCTTTATCGATATTTTGATAAGATTGTTTAAGGGATTTGGGAAATCCTATACAACTGATCCGGTCCTTAACCCTCAAGCTTCTACTGGCAGTATTTCTCAGGAATTTGGAAAATCCCATATAACTGATCCAGTCCTTGACCCACAAGCTTCTACTTGTAGTATTTGTCAGATAAAGAAGAAGAAAAGGAGTCATGCTTATGTTGTTTCTTCGAAGATATCTTCTCCATCTTTTGACACTCCTCTTAAGAAAAAGAGGAAATCTGAAAGAACAAGTTCCTCCGGAATTACTGTTGTGCCCGAAGTTCTATTTTCTCCTCCTTATCTAGACCCAATTGTAGACGTGAGTCTCGTTGAGGAGGATGAAGACACAGATGAGGATATCTAGGTCGAGTTTATCCAAGGATCCGCGCCCAGCAGTTCGAAGTCACCAATAATGGTGCAATCCGATAAAGCTAATCTGCCAACCCCTTCTGAGTTCCCCCCGAGGAAGCTGGCTTTAGCAGCCAAGCCTTTTCAAACTCATGGGTCCACTCTTTTCAAAATTTTAAATATTTTTCCTGCTCCTAATAACAATCCAAATCAAACACGGTCTGCGTTGTAAACAGTTCCAGCGGTTACAAATTTTCTTTCCAGGACGATTGGCGTTGCCATCTATCTTTGCTCATTGATCTTCGACCTTGACAAGGAGAAAATGGAGGATTTATCAAAGTATTTTCTCTTCAATAAAGGCTTTCACGGTATATTCGGGTAACTTTTTAACTTTTTTCATTTTAACTAACTTTTCTAGCTATGCTCTTACTCTTTATTCTCATCTTTTTTCTGGACAAAATCATGATCAGCAAAAGTTTTCAACTTAGCCTTCATAATAATAAGGATCTCAAAGACTCAAATAAGTTTGCATAAATGTGAGATTCTTGCCTTAAAGTCCGAACTTGCTAGGAGGATGGAGGAATGTGTCTCCATCGATTTTGAAGGCCGATCTTGAGAAATCCAAAAACAAGAATGTGCATTAGCTTTTCAAGAAGTAGATTTAGCTGATCAGGAGAGAGAAGCATATAACCTGTAGGCTTAGCAGCTTCTTAATGAACTGAATTCATTGAAGAAGTTCCACCAGACTCAACAAGTTGTTTTGGAGCTGAGTATTCAAAGAGAGTCTCTTTTAGAGATTGAACTTCAATGTCTAAACTCTAAACTTTCACCTAAGGATGTTGAGCGGGCCACCATAGAGGTGATAGTTGTGTCCATTGGAGAATTCTCGTGGTATGAGTAAGATGCAAAAGTTGGCCACAACTGACTTGGACTAGCATATTAAGTTTTGACCTCAAAAGTCAATATCTAAAAATTTCAGTGGGATAAAGCTTTGGCCAATCATAAAAATCTAGAGGATCATTTGGCTTTGAAACTTGAGCTCACCTTGGAGTGTTCAGAGGTATACTCTTGAACAAATCAAGGAGGTTATAGACGATATAGATGTCAAGATCCTTGAAGCTCAAGAACTAGAGGTTGTGGCCCGTAATAACCTTCCTCCTTTCCCCCGGTTGAGTTTTATCAGTCTAAGAAGTTTCTCCAATGAAGAAGAAGTAGGATATACTGAACCTACAAACCCTACTCTCTATATCCTTCCTTCTAGTTCCTCTGCTCCTCTTTCTAATTTTTCAAAATAGAAATTTCAATGTAATAGTTGTTAGTCTTTCTAACCTTTGATAATACAACTCACCTTTTGTTATCTCCCTTTACCTTGATTTTACTTTTTTTATTATGATATTATCTTCGCAGAGGTTTTAGCTCATAATCTTTTTGATTTAGAACTTTATCTTGCACTGGTTTCATTTTCATCAAGGAAGTTTGTTGGGGTACTTTCGAAAGTTTTTGATCGCATATAGATCCTTTAGTCCAAATTCTTCTTAATAGGTTATATCCTTAGTTCACTATTTTGATCAACTCTTTAGATCATGTATTAGCTTTTTGACTAAGTGCCTTTTGCAGTTCTTGGTTTTGTTTATTTATCAGGAATCTTAATACATTCGATTTTTTTTTAATTCGAGAAATATACATCTGGTCATACTCGCTTCAAAAATTTATTTCATCCAATTCTATAATCCAGGATAAATATATCCGGTCATATTTTTTAAAAAAATTTACTTCATCTGATTTGAAATTTGGGAAAAAAATATATGGTCATACTTATTTGTATTAAGAGGACTTTGGAATTTTTTATCTTTTTTATGCTCATGAAATAGATGTCATTATTTCATGTTTGGCATGTTTGTTAGAACTTTAAATCTTTGATCTTTGCATAATCATTGAAATTATATTCTCAATTTTTCGCGTGATTGTTGAGATTTCATTCTCTGTGTTATTATCAGGATTTTTGTCCTCAATTCCACTTGATCGTTGGATTCTTAACCTCAACCTTCATGTAATTTCTGAAATTTTTATCCTCAATATTTATGTAGTTGTTGGGATTTTATCCTCAGCTTTTGTGTCCTCATTGGGGTTATAACTTCAATCTTTTTCATAATTGTTAAAATACAGATTCGACTATGAATATATCTAATATGTACGTGAAGCACGAAGATATACTCAAGTATAATAAGCATTTTTTGTATTTTCAGTATGATATGAGATAGTAAAATGACATCTTTTCGGCTATTTCTTTGAATTATGTCGGTCTCTCACTAGGATATGAGCTTTCAAACTAAGTTGAATGCCCCCAACATACTTGGTAGTTCCCTAGTATTCGAGTGTGAAAGTATTGAGCTCTTGGACATTGAAAACTTTTATCCATCATTCTGCTTTGTGAAAGTCTTTCATCATTGCTTCTTATATTTTTGAAACACATTGTATATTGCTGCCTCATTGAAAATCTTACCAGAAAAAAAAATTGAAATAAAAATCGATCAAAAGGAAAAAGAGTGCAACACATTTTCATTTTCGAAGATCTTTATTTCGATTGTGCTTTTCTTTATTTCCTTATGTAATTGAGAGTAATTTGAATAATTTTGAATTGAGCATAACATGCATACCTTAACAGTGCTAAATAAAAATATGGATATATCTAGGTTAATGGCTTATGTGCAATTAACTGAGGAACGAAAATAGAAAATAAAATCCTAAAGGGATAGAACCAGAATAGAAGAGCCATATCAACTGGCTACAATGAGGTTATCCGGGAAATGGTAACATGTCTTTCTTCAACAAGAGGTCATCAGAATCTATACCTTCTACAATCAGTGCAACATCTTAGAGATTCGAAAATGACCAGAGAGGTCAGACTAGTCAAGGACAAAGTTTCAAGGCACTTGGCTCACAGTTGCAGGCTAGTGTTGCTCAGAGAATTTCACAGTATCCTTCCTGCAACTTGAATCAGGCAAATCAGGGGAGAGAAACTGGCGGAAAAAGAAATATTTGTTATGGACGAATCAAAAATAAAATAACAATTAACGGAGCCTGAGACAACTTCAGAATCAGGAGATACGAAGAAAGAAAATCTGAGCAGAAAATTGATATCTCAGAAGAAAGACATGCAGACAAAGAGCAAATCAAAAAAGATTCTCAGGTTCCAAGGTCATTCGTGATACAAATGGTACCAGAAGAATCTGATGCTACCAAATCAATAATAGAGGAGCTCAAATGAATTGGTTTATTTGACTATGAGTCAGAAACAAAGGTATACCTAGGTACTGGATTAACTCTAGAACTCAAGCAAAAATTCATAAATTTTCTTAGAACTAACAAAAAATAGTTTGCGTGGTCCCATTTAGACATGAAAAGTATACCAAATGGATCATTTCTCATAAGCTGATCTGGATCCAAAATTCACACCGGTGAAATAAAAAAAGATGATCGATAGGAAACCACATAAACAGATTTGTAAAAGAAGAGGTAAACAAAATGCGTAACATAGGATCCATTTGGGTGGTGAACTACCCTGAATAGATAGCCTAACATAGTTGTAGTACCCATAAAAGGGAATAAATATTTCATGTGCATAGATTTCAATATTTGAATAAAGCTTATACAAATAATTCATTTTTGTTATGGTACATAGATCAAATGATCGATGCAACAGTCAGGCATGACATGCTAAGCTTTCTTAATTCTTATTCTGGGTATAATCAAATTAAAATGAATCCAAAAGATCAAGAGAAAACTTCATTTATAACTAAATACAGGACTTATTATTATAATATAATGCCATTTGGGTTAAAAATATCGAAGCCACAAAGTAGAAGTTAGTAAATCACATGTTTAAATAATAAAAACGTAAAAACTATGCAAGTATATATTGATGATATGTTGGTCAAGTCTCTAGCTCCAACGAATCATTTGTTGCATTTGCAGGAAACATTCAAAATACTAGAGAAATACAACATGAAGTTGCATCCGAAAAAAATATGTATTTGGAGTTAGATCTGGGAAGTTTCTTGGTTTTCTAGTTTCAAACAGAGAAATTGAAGTCAACTCAGACAAGATAAAGGTAATCAAGGAAATTTCAGAAGTACTCACAGACGTCAAAATTGTACAAAGATGTACCGAGAGATTGATGACCTTGAGCAGGTTTTATGTCGAGATCATCTGAATGAGTCATAAATTCTTTTCACTTCTAATAAAGAAAAGAGGTTTCGAGTGGACATCGAAGTGCCAACAGGTGTTAAAATATTTGAAGAAGTATCTATCAAGCCCTTAGTTTCTATCTAAACGAAAGACGAATGAAGCACTACTATTGCATCTTACTTTCTCAGAATTAGCAATCAATGTGGTATTGGTTTGAAAGGAAAAAGGTATACAATTTTCGTTTTATTATGTGAGTGGAATTCTAGCTAGTGAAAAAACAAGGTGTCCACATTTGAAAAAATTGACCTCGGCACTAGTAATGGCAACTAGGAAACTAAGACCTTATTTTCAATGTCATCCCATATGTGTAGAAACAATATATTCGCTAAGAAATACTATGCACAAGCCTAAACGCTCAGGGAGGCTGGAGAAATGGGCAATAATCAGTGGCTATGACATAATATACAATCCACGAACGGCAATAATGTCATAAGGTTTGGCTAATTTCATAGCCAACTTTAGTCCGCCAATGATACCCGATGTCGAAAAAAAATGTGTTGTAACCTCAGGGACTAATCCTGGTACCTGAATCCTTTATAATGACGGTGCCTCGAATGTAAAAGGGTCTGGACTAGGTATTGTTTTAAAAACTCCTTCAAACAAGCAATAAAAAAATTTCATGCAACTAATAATGAAGCCGAGTATGAGACATTAATTGCAGGATTAGAATTAGCACGGAGTCTAGGGGGTGGAAGTCGTCAAAATAAAAAGTGACTTCCTCCTAGTGGTTAATCAGGTCAATGGCTTGTTTGAAGTAAAAGACGAATGCATGTGGAGATACTTGGATAAAGTGCACACAATATTAAGTTACCTCAAGAAATGAACAGTTGAACATGCTCCATGAGAACAGAATGCAGAAGCCGACACCTTAACAAATTTGAGGACTTCAACAGACTTATAGGAGACAGTTAAAGAAAAAATAGTGCGACTGTACAACTCATCTTTGGACGCCAGTCATGGAGAAGTCAATTGCACAGGCCTATCTTGTGATTGGAGAAATGAACTAATGAATTATTTGCAAATCAACAAATTGCTCGCAGATGCAAAAATATCACGAGCTCTTAGAACCAAAGCTGCTAGATTTTGCTTAGTAGGAGGACAATTGTATCGGAGAACATTCAATGGGTCACTAGTAAAATTTTAAGATCCTGAGAAACTGAATACGTAATGAGAGAGGTTCATGAAGGAATTTTTGGAAGCTACTCTGGGGCAGAGCTCCTAGTGCACAAACTCATTCGAGCAAGCTACTATTCATCGAGAATGGAGCAAGACCCGAAGTCTTACATATAGAAATGCATAAATGTCACCGATATGCATCTGTGATTCTACAACCAGTAGAACCACTTCACTCAGTGGTATCACCATGGTCATTCATGAAATGGAAAATGGATGTTGTGGGGCCATTATCAGCTACAACATGACAGGAGAGGTTTATTCTATTTTTAACTGATTATTTCTTCAAATAAGTTGAAGCAAGATGCTACAAGAAGATCCGAAAGAAAGAAGTCATAGATTTTACTTGGGATCATATCATATGTTGATTTGAAATGCCAAAGGAAATAACATGTGATAATGGACCTTAGTTCGTGCGAAAAAGATTATGAAGTTCCTCAAATAGCTCAAGATCAAAAGAATCACATCCACTCCATATCATCCTAATGCAAATGGCCAAGTCAAATCAACGAACAAAATGGTGATTCAAAATTTGAAAAAAAAAACTAGAAGTTGCAAAAGGAAAATGGCGAGAGATGCTACATGAAGTATTATGGGCGTAAAAATGACAACAAAAATAAGTATCGGAGAAACACCATTCTCTCTGGTGTACAGAGCTGAAGCTCTGATCTCGATAGAAGTCGGAGAACTGAGTCTACAATTCTAAAACACAAACGAATAGGAGAATGATGAAGCCATGCTGGTAGAATTAGATTTGGTCGAAGAGCGCCGTGATTTGGGATTGAACAGAATGATGGCTCAAAAACAGAGAAAGGAAAAGTATTACAATATGAGAACAAATCTTAGATTCTTTAAAGAAGAAACTTTAGTTCTCCGAAAAGTGACCGATAACTCCGAGACCAAAATGCAGGAAAGGTAGGTCCAAGTTGAGAAGGGCCATATTGATTTAAATAAATAACCGATATAAAATAAAAAATGTGTTGATTGATCCAAGTAGCTCGGTCAACTTAATCTGATGGAGGGTAGTTAAGCAAGTGGGCTTAATGAAAAAGCTAGTTCCGGCCAAGAGAGTCTTAATCGAATTCAACATGGCAAGCGAGATTAGTCGGTGGGGAAATACTCTACCAATCAATGCTGGAGAATTAATTAGAAATGCCAAATTCTACATCATAGATGACGACATGAGATACAACGCACTATTCAGAAGGCCGTTGATTCATGACATGAAGACATTTTATTAAAAATTTTAAAATGCTTGTAGATGCGTTTGTAAAAGCATATGCCGAAGCAAAAAAGGCAAACATCTTCAAAGTAGCCCAAGGAGACTCAGAGTTAATGCGGAAATTCATGGTGCGATTTAATATAAAGGATTTGTTGTTACCGCTAGTACCAGATAAGTGGGCCGCCGAAGCTTTCACTAAGGAACTCAATCCAAGAAGTTCGAACGCATCCCTTAAGTAAAGGGAAATCTATTGGAATAGACACATGTCCTTATCTTAGCTTGTCCACGTATTAAGCCTGTTTTTACCCTATATAGGGACAATTTGGTGGAGATTTGAAGTGAAATTTGAAGTTTCTACCATGTATAACTGTGTATTCCTGTATCTGTATATCCATATATACATCTAGGTAAGATTCACGCGTCATAGAAGAATTTTTCAACTCAATTTCAGCTATGAATTTCGATTCCAAACGAGTCCAAATCACCTCTAATCTTCTCAAATTGTGAATATTGTCTCGTCTATGCGTTTTTAATGATACTTATTGAAAAAGAATTTTTTTTCCCAAGGATTTGTTAATGTTGCATATCATTGATAGTTTTTTTCGGCAAAAATGATAAAAAGGACTATTTGACAATAAACTCCTTATTTTTTTGGGTACAATTTGGTAGTTAGTCCATAAATGAGTTCAAGCTCTTCGTGTTACCGGTGTATGAATTTGTTTAATTTTTTTTTTAATACAACCATGTTAAATGGTGTTTACAAGATGTAAGCCTTTATATCGATAAAACAATATGGAATATAAAGCAATAACCTTCTCTAATCTGTTAAACTATACTACTTGCATAAAAGAAATTACGTGGTCTAAATACATAAATAGAAGATTAATCCTCGAGGATGCACCAAAAATTGTGTGGCTTTGTGAAGTCACACAAATATAGTGAAAGGTCAGCTCCAATTATCCTTGGATCAGACCACTTCCATCGACTCG
>JACEIK010001181.1:60967-73133 GCA_018107945.1 Datura stramonium
CTATTAATTTTTTGGAAACATATAATAATAATTCTTTTCACATTTTAGAATGACTTTAAGTACTAAAGGTAGAATTGAAAAAATATGATCAATTATTTTTTGAATTTTAAAATTAAAAAATATTTTGAAATAATTATTTTTAATATATCTAACAATTAAAATGCAATGAAGGGAGTATAATATAATATAGATGTAAAACTAAAGTAGCAAGAGCAATATTTGAACAATGAATACCAACAGATAATTGTTCATTCACATTTCACAGGCACGGACTCCAACTATTTCCTTCACAGTTTTACACCACTCAAAGACTTGCTCTCTTATTTTGTTCTCCGGGATGTTTCTCTTGCATTCTTCTATTAACATACGTTTAAATACTTCTTCACATTTTTATAGAGAGAGAAATATAATTTCAGTTTAAGAAGAAAAATAAGAAATTGGGTTTTGATTTTCGAGGTCAATAACTGTGAAATTAACTAAAAATGCAAACAAGTCTAAACATTTCAATTTCCCCGCCTTGATCCTATGCATTTTCCTTATTTCAGTGGAATTGAGATTATTTGATAAACTATCAATGTTTATTTAATTTGTTTTTGCTCATTCACACTATTGTTGTATTTTAATAGTGTCTTTTGGCTTGGGCTGAAACCTAAACCAGCACACGGGACTCAATTTTCCGGCATTTTTTGAAAAAAAAGGAAATATTAGTTGTGTTTTCTCTGTTTTGCCCTTGTAATTAATTAAAAAAAGTGACTTTTTGTTGTTATGCAAGGAACTTATGATATTAGAATGCAAGTTAATAAGAAATAAAAAGGGCCAAATATATACGTATACTCTCAAATTTATCCTCAATTTTTATTTTGACACTCCATCTCAGTTTTATTCTATTTTAACCTTTTAACTTTATTTTTTAAGTCCCATTTAAGCACAAAACATATTACTGGTATAAACTATTCAACGCGTGCTGATAAATATTTTTAAAAATATACGAAATATTCAATAAAATAACGTTGCGTATTTTATTTTTTTCATACCATCCAGGCCATCTCGATTTAACTCAAATACCATTTTCTAATTTTTAACTTCCCCCAATACTGGTAAAAATAACCTATCTTCAATAGGGGGTAAAAAAAAATTCCGGTTCTTTGCTAATAACACTACTAAAACCACTAAAATTCAACGGACTCCATCGGATTTTCAATAATTTTTTTAAAGAAAAAAACTGACAAATTCTAAGAAAATTGAGTACATTCTTCGGTTATTTTTTCTTGAAAAAAGTAGAGAAACTATGAAAAGAAAATTATTAGTTTCTAAAGAAAATCAATGGACGTTTGTCGATTTTTTATTTTTTACGCAAACTAATGGATGTCCATCGATTTTGAAAGTACAAATTGCAGTTGAAGATTATAAATAAAAATAATAAAAGCATAAAAAATAGTATTTTGTGTTTAAATCAAATATGAAAAATAGATTTGGAGGGTTAAAATAAAACAAAGATGAGATGGAGTGCCAAAATAAAAAATAGAGGCAAGTTTGAGGAGTTATTTGGCTAATAAAAAATAAGATATAAATTTTTTTTTAGTTGAAAGAAAGATTCTTATTTCAATCAGTAGATCCATAACTATATCACTAGTACTAAAAAAAATGTCATGCTAACAATTACAATTGCTATAAAGAATAATTGGGTATAGTATCTAAGATAGCTTTCTATTTACAAACTTTTGACCTTTAATATGTAACTATAAAGTAATAAATCTAATAATCTGTGAAGTAGATTTGCTTCGGCCTTGAAATCTCCTCAGGTTTCTTTCATGTCACACTTGGTAGACAGTAGCAGCAAATAGGAATTCCATCACTTGTGCTTTTGATTTGTTTTGATGAATTCTTTTGGACAGCCATCCTATTTCCTCTAGTCAGGAACTAGCTTGTTTTGTGAAGCCTAACCATCTTAGAAAACATTCCCAAATAACTCTGGAATAGTGACCATCAAGCATGATATGAGCTAGTGTCTTAATCCTTTTACTGCTAGAAATTTCTCTGTAAGACTTTCATTTATCAGTAATGCATAACTCACAGTAGTGACACAGTTCATTATCTAGTCTATCATCTTTGTAGGAAATCCAAATTCTGTTAGTATCATTTGTAAAAAAACCTCATTCTACTGACTCATAAACTTTCCTTAAATCAATTTTAATGAAGCATCTAGGGGAAATATGTTTCTGAACATAATCCTTTACTAGTTCATGTGCTACAACAACATTATCAAGGATATTTCTACCCTCTATGAATGCTGATTGTGAAGGCCTCGCCAATATACCAATGCTGATTGTGACGGCCCCATCAATATATCAACCATAGGCTTCATCTTGACTATCAGAATTTTTGCTATTAGTTTGTACATGGTAATGCAGCAGGCAATTGGTCTGAATATTTTTACATAATTTGGATAAGCTACCTTGGGTACTAGAGTAACAGTTGCACCATTTATAATTCTTAATAGTTTTTCATTATCAAAAAACCATAGAATAGCTAGAGTTACCTCTTCACATAGTACTTGCCAATACTCTTTGAAGAATTCAGCTAGAAAGCCATCAACTCCGGGAGCTTTATCATTAAGGAGCTGTTACAAGGCTGCATAAATATCTTTCTTGGTCACTGGTGTAATGAGCTGTCTCTGCTACTCAGTGTTTAGACAAGGCCCATCTTTGGCTATCTCAATATTAAGGCAGTAGGAGATCCTGTCACACCCCGAACCTGGGGAGGCGTGACTGACACCTGGTGCCACCCCTATGAGCATACAAGACGCTCAAAAAATAAAACAAAGGCTAGAATCAATAAGGTTCGGCAACACAATAACTATAAAATTAGAATAAGACGATAGACTATAGTGGAAGCTGGCTTACCTAACCAACCAAAAATAAATACAATAGGCCGTCAAGGCCACGAAATGGAAAACAATCTATACAACAAGGCCCACCTGGCCTACAACAAAGATACTACATCCACAGTAGATGTCTACGAGCCTCTAAGAATATAATAGAAATCAACTGTCCGAGATAGGACCCCGAACTACCCGTAACTCAACCTCTAGCAACTCCAAAAGATCTAGAGCGCACCGACTCATCTGGAACTCCACTCAGCAACCAATAACTCAATCTATTAGCTCACCATCACAGGGATGAATGCAGCGCCCCGACTAGGTGTTAGTACAATAATGTACCGATTATGAAAGGCAGAAACAATTGAAAAACTCAAATTAGAGATCAACAGATATACCGGATATCACAGGAGGAGAAACTCAACTTAAGTAAATACATAGAACTTACCTGGCCCCATAAGCCTGACAAATATAAGCAAACACACAAACAGAACCTATTTGGCCCCATAAACCCGAAAAGTCCAACAAGTAAACAACATCGCACAACACCTAGCCAACATAGCTCACCATTCATCATCTCTAGACTTCTCAACAACCTCAGCTAACATCAGCCAACATCTAGTATCCATTGCTATCAGATAAAAGATAACACAAGCAACAATCACAATATAATGCCAAGCAAATCAAAAGTATGTACCAGTTAATAAACATCATCAAACTAGCACTGCTGGACCCTCTCTTGGCTGCGCATAGTTAGCAGAGCTCCATCCATTTGGGAGAGCTAATCGCGATCCCAGGAAGGCTCAAAACATACATATACGGCTCTACGGAGGCATCTACCTCTCCATACTATGGGAGGCAACTCAACTCAACCATAGGCCAATTATTCTACCCCTTGAACTCAACCCCGTGGCTGAACCTACTCTTAGCATTGGATATCCATGAATTCCAAGGCCACAATACACATACAAAAAAATATCACACAATCATGATGTTCACAATCAACAACAATAAAACACATGTTCAAACAACCCATAACTGGCTCTCAAACTCCACCAACCGACTATCGTAACATAGTACTATTCTCGTACGTCTAGCTATCCACCGACGAGCCACTAACTGAACTAAGGATCACCATCCTAACTAGTCTTTTCTCAAGCTTTAGAAGTAGCCCACAAACTACTCTACTCACCACTAACAACAAGGGACACGACCAAGCCAACCCAAGCGTCACCACGACCATCAACGTGCCATCAACACGACCGACACGACCGTCGACTCTAATATAATAAAATATTGTCACAACCATCAACCTTAACCATTCTAAGTCATTATTCATACACCAATATCATCACCTAAATCTATTCACATAAGTAGCCCATAACTTGCTACAAGAACCACATGCCTCACAGACTGCCTCTCGACATGAACCTAATAATTTTTCATGACTATGATTCTCCCCACTCAAGCCCGAGAAACCAACCAAACTAGCATGTCACGACCCGAATGGAGGCTCGAATCGTAGACACAAGACAAGGGACCCCGAGAGACCCCAAGTCGACCCATGGCATAAGTGTTTAACTAACTCATTCAATAAACATGAAGAAAATATAATTATAACTCAGCGGAAGTCTAATTCAACATAACATCAGAATAACATCCAAAGCTGTATATACATAAGTCCGAAAACCTCTAATCTGGATGATTTGATGGGACAAGACCCCAACTAACTCAACAATACAGAAATGAAAATGCATAAAAGAAAATTGAAAGTCTAGTCCTAGAAAATGAGGACTCACCAATCACGCAGGTGTTAACTCTGATAATCAACTACGAGGGGGGCTGAACCTGAGAACCGGATCCTGCATGATGAAACGATGCAACATAGAAAGTATGCGGTCAGTACGTGGAATGTATCGAGTATGCAAGGTAATTAAAACCGCTTAAGTAAAATAAATCATTTAAAGCAATTCATACATATCATAAGATTTTAAGTATAAGTAGAAGGCTACATGCATTCATTCTGAAATCGTGCTCTTATCATAACGTGTTCATGAATAGCTTTAGAACATCATGACTGACTTGAATGGCTCAAAGCTGAAACATAACATTTATATCAAAAGCTGAACACTGAGTCAAACCTTGCTTTTTGAACATGCATGCATAAGTAATCATCATGAGTAATGAATATACAAATCTGAATGATATAGACAGAGGGAGATTCGTCACTTAATCGACATACCATGATAGAGCTTACGTGGTCCCAACTATCACACCCAAGTGGGTAAAGCCGTCCATAACCTTGCCAGGGCGATGGACGATACCATGATATCGATATCAAGCTGAAGGGCCAATCGGGCCGGAGGTAGCTCACAAGGGAGGTCCCAATAATATAATAGTATCAACCTATGTTGGCGCGTAGTTCTGGGGCATAGGGTAATCGAATCTTAACCCGCTTGGTGCTAGACTCTTCTCCCAAAAACATGCTATGCTCTACATCGTATATAACGAAGCTCAACATCGTCTATTGACGAAGCTCAACATCGTCCCTTGACGAAGCTCAAGATGAAATCATGCATAACTCAACATCATATGAAACAAAGCTCCACATTGTCTATTGAAAAAGCTCATAATGAAATCATGCATAGACTAGACATCATATGAATATGAAGCTCAACATTGTCTATTGACAAAGCTCAACATTGACATACATCTCAATTATGAATTCATGCATATAGGAGGCTTTATTCCGAAACATACCACAAGCTCAATGCTCAATCATTGGTGGGAGCATCTACTTCAAATCATGTGGTAAAGATACATGTAGGAAATGTTTATTCAACATACCACAAGCTAGAATTATAATAAAAATTGGAAAATTTCACTTCAAACAATTTGGTAAGCTATGTCGAAAAATCATCACTTTAAATCAACATGTAGGCATCAACCAAAGCTTTATCATACTTGGATCTAATAAATTTATTTTGAAAATAACAACATAATCATGGGTAGTTTTAGAAACATGCTTTTCATCGTCATTACACATTTGTCATAAATCACTTCTTTTATAAACTCATCATCCATGGGCGTTTTAGATTTAAAATTTGGAAAATAATTTTTATATGAAAAAACTTAGAATCCGCCCAAGCTTCATTAATTCATCTATATAAATACAATCTAATCATACCCATGTATAGAGCATTGAAAAATCATGCAAATTGGGTAAAATCCCCATACTTGATCCTAGACAAATTATCACATTTCTTTGATAGAAATTGGGTACGGGTATGGAAGAAATCACTCATTGGTATTCTTACATACCTCGAAATGGTGAATTCTAACACCTCTAATTGCCCAAATTCGAGATCCCAATAGGAAACCTTCAAAACTTGCTCTAAATCCTCCCTTCAAGCTCTCAAGTTTGCATGCATGGAATGAACTAGCTTACAATAGGTTTTCCTCTTAAAACCCCGTAAAACGAGCCTTAAAATGACGTAGTATAGGTCTTAGGAACTTAGAAATTACGAAAAGACCCTTACTAAATTCCCAGAAAACACTCGCCAGGTGGTCCTAATGGACGTGTCACCGCCCAAATGACTCGCTATGTCGTCACTGTGCACGGGCTAGCCGATTCTTTAGGCTGCAACGGGTAACTTAATCACCTGTCACCGGTCACCACTGCCACCTCCCGTTATGAAAACTCGCCTTAGCATTTAATAAAATCCCCTTTGCTTCGATCACGATTCACTCTCACAGCGTTGGGATAGACCACGACTGGGTGGGGTCTCTTCCGTTAAGCACAAAGGGATGTACTCCTCCATTTATTTTTCCACACCAAATTTACAATCGACATGACGATCGTGGTGGCCGACCACGAGTCATTACCTCACCAGGACCTCAACTTTATTTCCCTCAGGCCTCCACAATATACCCGACGACTCAGGCCCTCACGAGTCATCCAATGACTCGTTCCGCAACCGAAGGATCCATTTCCGAGATTTTTCCCGTTTGACTCTAGTCCGATCCTTACATTCTGGGTATTGCACAAAGACTCATGCATCCATTTATCATTATATAAACAAAAGATTACAAGATTCAAATAATAATATAATTAAATCTTCACAAATAAACAACACACACGAAGTAATACCAACAACAACTACAGAATTCATGCCGACAAAGGGAGGGATAAACCTAATATACCTTAGATTTTTGGTGAACTCAACTAAAACCAAATCTCATCGTTATATGCATCAAGATACTATCTAAGAACATCCCCAAGTTACTACCAAAATGCAGCCAATACAACTTAATAATGAAATAAGACAATGGAGCTTAACCACAAGATTCATACGAATTCGACGGTAAAAACTCTCCGAGATAATAACTCTAATGGTGTTAACAACACCTATAACCAACCTTTAATGAACTAAGGAAACTAAATGAAGAAGTCTTAACAATAACTTCACCAATTCTAAAACATCCACCAAAAGCCCGAAAAAGACACCAAAATGCTAGCTGTGACAATTCCCCGACTTTCCGACATCAAAATCATGTTTAACCATGGCTTCAGCTCCAAACCCTTAGGAAAATCATAGAAGGACATTGACAGAGCTTTCCTTCGTGGAAAGGATTTCCATAAATGAGAAAAGATAGCAACTACCAACCAAAGGGACTTAAATAATTCTCCATTGCCTCAAAACATTTGTGATATGCAAATCGCTACAGTCTCGCAAAAACACTAATATCTCTATTATGAAGTTGGATTAGCTAATAGTTTAATGATCTAGGAAACTAAAACTCACAAAACTTTAATTTGATAGGTGGTGCACCCCCTTAAATCTTTAGTATATTGGGAGAAAAGTTTTAGACATTTGACCTAAATTTCAGAATTCAAGAAATAAAATTTGCGATAACTTTTGCGAATTTTGTTCTATAATTTAATCGATGTCCAATCTTGAAATACGATCATGTAATGACTCAAATACCTCATAATACTTTTTTTCTTAACCTATTAAGTACTTAGTCCTACCTCAAAATCATGTATCGCTCAAATTATTCGGTGTGTTACAGCTTCCTAGCAAAAGTGCCAAGGAGTTGTCAAAGAATTGGATAAATTCCTACTATAACTCTCCGGATCGCTTATTTTAATTTCCGTCACGGTGCATGGATGCACCAAGCTTTAGCCCGTCTAGATTCATATGTGGAGAAAACTTAGAGCTAGAATTTCCAAAGTTTAATCACTGCTCAATTTCTTCCCTAAGTACTTGGTTATGTATGGTATCCCATTTGTGAATCTATTCTAGAAGTCTTCTAAGTACGATTAAATAATTGAATCAAATAAAATCCAAATTACATACTAGTCGTGGTAGTCTCAAGTTGAGTCCTTAGTCCTCGCATCATTCAGCAAATGTGCTCTAATGAAGATATCTCCTTATTTAATCGTTGTGTTTGCCTCGCCACATCTTACGCTTTCCATATCGAGTGCATAGTATTTCCCATTCGCTTTGACCAAACTTGTTGTATTACATTTCTAAACTAATCCCGTTTTTAATAAAATAATTACTAACCAAAGGTCTTCTTACTATGATGCCAGTGACATTAGAAATTGAGGTATGGGGAATGGTCTAAGCATAGTGGGTTGTGAAATATAGCCTCTAGATTGCCATAGGTCAAAAATCACTTATCATGTAATCAATTTTGCTATAGATTCTCGCGTGTCAACATCCTTTATTGCTACCCGCTGTGATAGTCGATCCCCTTTCTTTTGTTAGTTCTCCTGTATCAAGATCATCAATATAGTCCACAAAGTCTTGTATTTCAGCTTTTGTTGCATTGGTGCCTCCCATTAAACTCATCCTTCGCCGAATTTCGCATTGAAGTCTCCCGTGATTATTCAAGGTTCATTTCTAGTAGGATGTAAGGCCCTTAATTGATCCCATATGTCTTTCCTCCCAAAGGTTAGTGTTCTAAATCCCATAGAAAAGTCATGTAACAAGTAAAAGTTGATCCTCTATCCTCCACATAATAATGGACTAGTTGTGGTCTAGCAAATATAGTATCTACTATAATATTGTGAGATCTCCACCACAACCATATTCTTCCTGTGGTTTCTAATGTATAGTCAAAAAATATTTCAATCACTCCCCATCAATCTAGTAATATTAGCAACTTTTCTCTATTTAATTTTGGTCTCTAGACAACCAAGGAGATTCAATTCTATTTTTCAAAAGAAATTTTGTCAATTCCCTTTTGTTTATAATCGCTCGGTTCAACCTCTAATGTCTCCAAGAGCCCACATATTATGTGTGGAAATTGTAAGGGTTGCTCGTGACCCTTGGATAAATCTCAAGTTACTTCAACTCCGAATCTTTAGCCATTCTGATCCTAGTGGTTGGTAGATTGTCATTTTAATTTCATTCTCAAATGTGTTTATAGAGGCTAGATATTGGGTGCAGGGCTCGCCCTCACCGAGGTGAATATCCTCCCTATACTACTATAGTCTTAGCTAAGCACAATTGTTTTTCAAATTTTGGTTAGAACTTTGGTGGTTTCTTTTCTTTGGGAACAAATACGATGTCATGTCCTAGCATCAAGAAGGCCTTAGACAAAAACGTAATTCACCGATCATAATCTAACTTTGTACCCTTGTTGTTCCATTGGGTTCTCAATAAGCATTTGTTTTGGTATAAGATGTGATATCTATATCAACTTACATTCTAGCATATGAATTCTCCTCTTCAAAGAAATAAGATTTAATGT
Source organism: Datura stramonium (assembly GCA_018107945.1). Taxonomy (NCBI): domain Eukaryota; kingdom Viridiplantae; phylum Streptophyta; class Magnoliopsida; order Solanales; family Solanaceae; genus Datura; species Datura stramonium. The sequence goes on from JACEIK010001181.1 coordinate 70,608, forward strand.
AAGTACAAATAGTTTTTTCCAAGCAGCTTAAGTAATTCGACTCAGATTTTTAGTAGACCAATAGTGAATTGGCATCCTTGGGAAATTCATCCAAATAGAAATTTGTCTAATGGATTCCTCTTCCATATGGAAATCAAGCTCCATTGCTTTAGAATCACTAGTTTATATTCAAAATATAAGGTCCACTTGCCAAAGACTCGTTGTTTATCCTATTCGAAGTGGTGAAATCGAAATAGAATATATCCTTCCTCATAGAGAAACACTTATGATGTTATTACAAATCTCCATACTATAGAAACATATTCCAACATTTGCTTAAAGGAATGTTTAGTCCATACTACATAACTTATTAGAACACAGTCCCATTTCCTTTGTTGAAGCTCTATGTCCCGCCGATTCAAACCTTCACTACCTTAACTTTCCTTTAACGCAGGGAAGCCAATCGAAATGCTTACCTCTAGTGAGAGAGTGATTATCCTTAGTCACCTCAAACCCTCACCGCTTTTTGAGAATGTTAATTTGTGAACTTCTTGGGTCACACCCCCGCCCTCTTCTAGCACTAGCTTGGCGTCTTAGCTGCCGGGATAAGCAGGGCTTTCTATGTTACCCCTTTGTCGGGAAATTGTGTTCCTTCGAACAACTACTAGCTCCCTCATCCACTCGGTTTAGCCGAAATAGGTTGTAGCGGCTGTGGGGTTCCCTGCCGCCGGTGTAATAATTCTATTAGTATACTCCAATGCCGTGTTATGACAATCTTCATCAAGTGTTGTAATTTCCGGGTGGGTTAGCGCGTTTCCTAGGCATGTTTGAAGTGTGTATGTTTCAAGAACGCCTAAACATGCAGCCTCACCATACAATAGCTAGACTAGATATTTCTCTACCACTTTAAGATAATATAATTTAAAGAAGACATACATTAAGAATGCAAATCGCAAATTACTCAAACTACAATGTTGCACAAATGCTATTTTCTTGTTTTATGTGTGTATGAGTTGTTGGGTTGGGATTATATGGGAGGAGGGGCATGGGTGCAAAGTAATCGGCCTAGCTATATAAGCATAGTATACCAACATAGGGATAAGAAATCTTATTTTAATAAGTTGGCATAAAATGTTTTTTTTCATTTCTCTTTTTTTGTTCAATTAATTGCTTTCTTCGATTTTTTCTATCTTCGATATCTATTTTATTTAATTAATTAAAAATAGCAAATTATGACTCATAAATATTTGATTAAATATAGGATTCAGTTAATTTATTTTCCCTCTCTTTAAAATGTCTCCTCATTCATTTTTCTTTTCTATTCTTAAAATTCTCCATTTTAATATGAAAACCTCTCAAGTTAATTCACATGAATCACCGCAAAGTTCTTTATTTTTTTTAACCATAAGATATTATATGTATATTAATTTTTTGTTTAGATACATGATGTCAAATTATAATTTAATTATGTGTGTTTAATGTATATCAAATATATAATTTGTCTTGTATATGTAATGTGTATAAAAGCTATTTGTTGATCATTTGTATACATCTACTATATTCATATAATGTATATAGATATTTTCCATTTTTTTTTATTTCAATGAATGCCTTTTCTATTTTCTTGATTTCAATGAATGCCAATAACAAGTTTCTATGTTATATGTATATAATACATGTATATTAATTTTTACTATTTTAGATACTAAAATTTATTATGTGTGTTTAATGTATATCAAATAAGCAATTTGCTTTTTTATAAAAAAGGTGTGTAAAAAAATGGATTGTTGATCATTTATATACATTTACTGTATTTATATTAATGTATACAACTATTTGTTTACAGTCACATAATGTACACAAATATNGTACCAATATGTAAAGTATTACCATCCAACAAATAAAGAGTATACACCTAGGAGGGCATCTACGTCATTATGACCACCTTCTAGGAATGAGTAGTTTTATTAAGGGGTGTACCCAAACTAAAAATACTATTTATTTTGAAATGGAGAGAATATATATTAGATGTTACTTTTCATTGCAATGTTAAAGAGAATTATTGATTGTTGGATATTTATTGTGGAAAAAAAAAGTATATACGAAAATGAGTAAAAATATTTTTGAACTATGCAAAATTAAAGAAAAAAGCCTCTAATTAATAGATTGGTCCAAAATGTTCCTATTATTAATTTTGAATCAAAATACTTTTTCTAATTAACGCAGTTTTTTTAACACATTCTTTTTAAATAAAAATATTGTAATCCCTAATTAATTTTCATGTGTGTGTGTGTGTGTGTGTGTGTGTGTGTGATTGTAGTAATTCATCATTAATTTTCGTTTAGATGATGATAAAATATTTTTAAAAATAAAATAGAAGATATTTTATTTCTCAACTTTCCCGAATGTCAGAAGGATGAACATTATTTAGTAATATAATTCATGATTTTAAAGATAAGATGGAACAATTGTAGTGCCATGAAACACAAAAATTTATTACATTATTTCAAATAACAAAATATCTTTAAAATATCGTCGATAGAGTTA
>JACEIK010001181.1:90720-108954 GCA_018107945.1 Datura stramonium
ACAATATTATAAAATTGAATATCTAGTGACTAATGCAACCTCCAAAACCGGCATTTCTAGTTTTGCCCATGTTAGATCGGAAGATGGTTCCAACATGATTCAGAGCCAATTAGACTGTCACGACCCAAATGGCCGTGATTGATATTCACACTAACCCTTCAATGAGCGAACCAACGATCCCAACTAATTACCAAAAACCGTCAATAATTATTATAAGCAGGCCGCATTATGAAAATGAATAATCGAAGCATTACTTAAAACAAAAGGAAACAATAACAACCAACTGTTTAAACATCTCCAGAACCTGATGGTCATTGTACACGAGGACATCTACCTAATATTGTCTAAAGAGTAATCCATAGAAGAAAAAAACAAGAAAAATCAATGTTTGGACAAGAGGCATCTTCTGCAGAGGAGTCGAACAACACATCTTGAGCCGCTCACCTTTCTATGAGTCTGCTACTACTTTAGAGACGAGGTCGAGATGAGCTTTAGGGATTGAGGTCTGCACTCAGAAAAGAAGTGCAGGAGCAGCGTTAGTACAAAATACTGTACTGGTAGGCATCTGAAATAACAATATGCAATCACCTCAAGACACAATTTCAGTAATTAATAGTCATTCAGGATTTCAGTGTGTATGGGGTGTTAGCCGGCCTGCTCACTGGATTGGGCCTTGCTGCTGCATCGGTCATTGGACCGCTGCCACGATCTTGCCGTGGCGGAACATGCCTCGCTGCAACGGTACTGCCTTGGTAGTAGCTCGCTTAGCTGCACACCTACAATTCTATCAACGTTTTTCAATATTCTACTCATCATGTTCATCCAAGCTATTCATAGTTGCCAATAAAGTTCAACGTATCACACCCATAGAGAATATACAACGAACCATTCACGATAGATTTTACAACTCATCATGAGTCTTCAATTAACTTCTCATAAACAGTCAATCCATGTAAACACGTCAATAATTCGAATACACAAAATACATGACCATATCTTAGCTCATTCAAGTTCTCATATTCCCAGACCGATCTTATTTATTTACACTCAGTTAGACAAGTAATGAATGGTGATATGTGGGGAACACATCTCCGTCACATCACCATGAATACTCCAACACTGAGCATCGATGTACACACATGCTAAAGGGTCTTATTTATGCCCTTTCAGTCATGACCTGCAGGAGACTCTAGAAATCCATATATTATACCGTGTGTGGTATCCGCTCCCAATCATCTTCTCATTCGGATGCTCCCCTCGAACAGAAACCACTCAACCATCATTGCTAGCCCGAATGCTCCCCTCGGGCACGAGCTACTCAACTAAGAAAAATCATGTTATCCACTCTTATTTCACACATCTCGGTATTTTACCACTCAGTTAGTTTATTTGATTCTTGGGAGGCCTCATCTCCCTCCCTTAACTTGAATATTCTCATCACTCAGGGATTATGTTCAGAAAATACAACGAATAAGAATAACTCTCAGCATCCAATTTTTACATAACATAAATAACTAATCATAGCTAATTATTCAATATTAGAATTCAACAAAAAATTAAGACAACAAGCAATGATCGAAGATCAAATTCACACATAGTCATTCCACATAATACATACTATTATTCAACGTCTAACTCCTTCTGAATAATAATCTACCTCGATTGAAAGATGCGAATCACAATTACTTCGCTGGAGCCTTGAGTTCCCCAGCGCTTCTGAATGTTCAAAATCAAGAACAAAACATTAATGGAGAATTCAATATACTATTTCGGGAAATAAGGGTTTTGGAAATTCAACCTCACCCCCATTCTGTTACACACCGTGAAAGTTAAAGAATAGTAGGTGTACGCGTGAATTTGAAGTAGATAACGAGAGTACGACGCCCGTAGAGAAGCCTCGAAAGTCAGGTCGAGCGAGACTAGGCCGCTCAGGGCCAGCGTGATGCACCAGTCGGCAGGACACCAGCCAGCGACGCACCAGGCCACTGGCACTTTGAGAGGCGCGAGGCGCCAGGACATTGGCGCCTTGAGAGGCGTGAGGCGCCGGGCACCTTGGCGCTTTGAGAGGCGCGGGGCACCGGCCTCTTGGCGCTTTGGCCAGCGCGGGGCGCCGCCCAGACCATCGCCCTAATGTATAAAAAATAGCCCCTTGGTTTAGACTCAATTCATTTCCAAAAAAAAGGGAGCTATGGCCAGAAAGTGAGGGATACGAAGAAATTAAATAATTTTCATCCGATTACGCTATCAAATGCCGTCCAAACACTGATTAACCTTGGGCATTGAAGTTTAAGGCCGTATAAAGCATCACTACGGAGTTATTTTCACGAAATTCGCCCGGCGAATTGTCGTCCACCCGAGCCAAAGTCGTTAGAATTGCGCCAAACTAATTTCTTTACGATCACAAGATTCAAGTAAGCATTTCTCCCTACTAGACTTTCGAGAAATAACGAGTTTTCGACCGTATTTCGTTAAGTTGAAATATAGTTAATATTTATATATAAAGTTTTCCTTTTTGCCGAATTTAGTATTAAAAGCAATCGTATTCTCCCAGTAACACGTTTCCAGTTGGGAAGAGCTGTTGAAATACATATTGGAACTCATCAGCTAAACAGGAAGCAGCGATTGATGTATGTTAAGGCAAATTCCTTCGGCAAGTTAGTTCCTATAGCATTATAACTCAGTCTAAATCCCAGTAAGAGAATCAGAAGTACGTTAATCATGAATAGTTGTTGTTAGTAGCTGAGACTAGTATTCTATGCTTTGTTGGGACTTGATTTGCCTGTATAGTCCTCCATGACCAACCCCAGGGTTATTAGATGTGTCGACGCCTGCCAGGGGCGAGATGACGTCGCTCCAAAAAGAGTGGCATGCGTCCGCGAGGGACGAAGATGGGGTCCCAGGTCCTCATAGAGTCCATTCCATGGCTGGACTATTATACATACGTCGTATCGGCACCGCACCCCCTATGAGCTTGGTGCCTCGAGTGCAGATATCAGGAGTCCACTAGACTCAGACACAACTACAGTCAGGGGCCGAGCGGGCTCAGTTGCAGACCCAGGGGACTGGTAGGACGACTATAGTTACTAGTTGACCTAGTATAACCTTGTTAGGGGTATAGATTGAAGTGTACTCACCAGGACTTATGGGGGCCCCAAGTGGGTTGTTCTGTGCTGGTTGTACCTTCCGTCTTATGGGGGCCAGGTAAGGTTCTTGTTTGCTTTAGTTATTGTTAGACTAGATAATAGAGAATCCATCTACTCAGGTATGACTCCTATCCCTTTTCTTTCAGTCATTTTTTAATTCCATCTTTTATATTCAGTTATTTACAGTTATTGTCTTACATACTCGGTACATGTTGTACTGACGCCYTTTTGGRGYGCTGCATTACTTGCCTGCAGGTACRGATAGACGAGRAGCAGGTCCCTCTTAGCTTCCAGYCAGGATTAGCAGAAGAGTCGGCTCCTTTCCTCTGGAGCTTATAAATAGAAGGTTTACTCTCTTGATTGTATAGTTTATGGGTAGGTCGGGGCCCTATCCCGACCATTGCATTACTTTTAGAGGCTTGCAGATTGTTTCTATTTTCCTGTGGTTAGCTGTTGTTGGCCGTGTGGGGCCTATATGTGTTTTAGCTTACATGTTGGCCGTGTGGGGCCTTTAGCTGATAGATTAACAACCTTGTCGGCCATAGTTTAGCATAGCTCTGGATTTACTTTACAATCATAACTAGACATCATGGTGGTCTTGTCGGCCCGCATATGATCCCCCATTGTTGTTGTTTCTGGCTAGCTGGTTTTCTTTTACAGATGGCTATAAGGCCTTGTCGGCCAGAGGCTGTGTTTACAACCGAGATATAGCTCGTTGTTTTCTTGATTTGAGGGGTAAGCCTGCACCAGGAGTGCCTAGGCTTAGTCAGTAAGTCAGTTCAGATTCCAGTAGGGCATTAGGTGCCAGTCATGCCTCCCAAGGTGGGGCGTGACAAACTTGGTATCAGAGCAAGTCGTATCCCAGGGAGTCTACAAGTCGTGCTAATTAGAGTCTTGTCTATGGATGTGTTGTGCACCACATACTATATGCAGGAGATGCGAGGCATGTTAGGATGGTTACTCTTCTTCCTTATTCAATCGTGATATAGAGTTGTACGGTATAGGGTTGAATCCCTAAGTTTACCATATTTTTTTTGTCTACAGAGAAATGTTGGACCCGCGACACCCTACGAATTGCAAGAGATTGGACGTGGCAGCAGGAGAGGGCACTAGCAGGGTGCCCTAGTCAGAGTCATCCCGATTTGAGGGTGACAGGGAGGTTTCATCTCGATTTCCCCAGCATTCTCCACCACGCCAGGAGCCGCTCAGAGCGGAAAATGTGTCAGTACCCCCTCCAACAGTACCTATACCGACACCGTCCGATCAGGAGGTTAGGAGTTTTGTTGTTATGCTAGCTCAGATGATGGCCGTACAACGTCAGCCCGTGGTACCGGTGGTTGCAGAATCTTCGGGAGGGCCTGATAGAGAGGGAAAGTAAGGAGCAGCGCCGCAGGACTAGACCCAGTGATATGCAGACAGAGTCCCAAGGTGGAACTAGACCACGATTATCAGACAGGCCACCCAGACCCCCACCTCCACAACAGTAGTAGGAGAGCAGGTTTGGTCGTCAGGGACAGCCAGGGCCCGACGAGAGCTCACAGTCGGCAGGATCACAATAGCAGAGGGGGTCGGAGCAGAGTAGATTTACTGTACCACTTTGCCCTATTTGTAGCCAACGTCATTCTGGGGCATGCAGGTATGGTTCTACGGCATGTTATACATATAGACAAGAGGGTCATCGAATGAGGGACTGTACGAATCGAGGTCAGGGCGATCAGGATCGACATGATAGCTCCTGCCGGCAGAGGCCGAGGCAGATCAAGGGGGGCTTCCAGTTCAGGTACCGGTCCAGATCGCACATATGCTTTACCGGGGCGACAGGAGTCAGAGTCGTTGCCGGATGTTGTGACAGGTATGTTGGACATTTGCTCTCATTTCGAATGTGCTTTGATAGACCCATGCTCCACTTTATCTTATGTTACACCGTTAGTGGCTCGGAACTTCGATATTATGTCGAAATTGCTTCAACGACCTTTTTCAGTGTCTACTCCTATCGGTGATTTCATTATAGCTAAGAGGGTCTACCGAGGGTGCACATTAGAGGTCGTTGGACGCCAGACTTTAGCAGATTTGGTAGAATTAGAGATGATTGATTTTGATGCAATTATGGGTATGGATTGGCTGGTGCCATGCTATGCCAATGTCGAATGTTGGATCAAGACTGTCCGATTCCCCTTCCCAGGGAAGGTTGTACGGGAGTGGAAAGGTAGTGCTGCTACACCAAAAGGTAAGTTTATTTCCTATCTTCAGGTGAGAAAATTGCTAGCAAAGAGATGTATATATCATATTGTCAGGGTTCAGAATGTCCAAGCAGGATCTCCAACTCTTCAATCAATTCCAGTGGTTAATGAATTCCCAGATGTATTCCCAGATGAACTTCCTGGTATTGCCTCAGAATGGGAAATCGACTTTGCAATTGACTTATTACTGGGTACACAACCTATATCTATTCCTCCGTACCGGATGACTCCTGCTGAGCTCAGGGAATTAAAGGAGCAGTTGAAAGATTTGCTAGATAAGGGCTTCATCAGGCTGAGTACTTCACCGTGGGGCGCGCCAGTCCTATAAGGATGGCTCCCTTCATATGTGTATAGACTACTGACAGTTGAATAAAGTTACATTCAAGAATAAGTACCCGCTTCCCAGAATAGATGACTTGTTCTATCAATTACAGAGGCGAAGTGTTTTTCCAAGATTGATTTAATATCTGGGTACCATCAGATTCGAGTACGGGAAAGAGATATTCCAAAAACCGCATTCAGGACCAAATATGGCCACTTTCAATTTCTAGTCATGTCCTTCGAGTTGACGAATGCTCCAGCGGTGTTTATGGACTTGATGAACAATATTTTCAGACCGTATCTGGACCTGTTTGTGATAGTATTTATTGATGATATTCTGGTGTATTCCCACTCGGAAGCAGATCATCAGGATCATTTGCGGACAGTGCTCCAGATTTTTAGAGATCGTCAATTATATGCAAAATTTTTCAAGTGTGAGTTTTGGCTGAATTCGGTGGCCTTTCTGGGTCATGTTGTGTCAGAAGCTGGTATCCAGGTAGACTCTCAAAAGATTGAGGCGGTAAAAACATGGCCTAGGCCAACAACTCCAATCGAGGTACGCAGTTTCTTGGGATTATCCGGTTACTACAGGAGGTTTGTAGAAAGGTTTTCTACTCTGTCGGCGCCTTTGACCAAGTTAACTCAGAAAGCAACCAAATTTCACTGGACCGAAGCATGTGTACAGAGTTTCAGGAGCTGAAAAACAGACTGACCTCATCACCAGTATTAGCCTTGCCAGAAGGATTAGAGGGTTATGCAGTGTACTGCGATGCTTCGGGTGTCGGGTTAGGATGTGTTTTGATGTAGCATGGTAAGGTAATTGATTACGCTTCGAGACAGCTAAGGAAGCATGAAAAGAAATACCCCGCCCATGACCTAGAATTAGCCGCGGTCATCCATGCCTTAAAAATATAGAGGCACTATCTGTACGGTATTCATGTAGATATTTTCACTAACCACAAGAGCCTCCAGTATATCTTCACACAGAAAGTGTTGAATCTGCGGCAGTGCCTCTAGTTAGAATTATTGAAAGACTACGATGTAAATATTTTGTATCATTCGAGAAAAGCCAATGTTGTATCAGATGCCCTCAGTCGCAAATCTATGGGGAGTTTAGCATACTTAAGGCCGGAACAACGGGAACTAGCTCGAGAATTACATTAGTTAGCGAATCTGGCCGTCCTTATAGTAGAGTCAGGAGACAGTGGGGAAGTGATCCAAAATACTGTCGTGTCATTACTTGTGGTAGAAGTGAAAGAGCGGCAGTATGAAGATCCTAACCTAGTTCAACTTAGGAGTAAAGCTCAGCGAGGGGAAGTAGCAGATTTCAGGGTAACTGGAGACGAAGTTTTGAGGTATAGGGGCCACCTTTGTGTGCTGGATGCGGCAGGGCTTCGCCAGCAAATTATGGGTGAGGTGCATTATTCTCGTTATTCTCTTCATCCAGGTTCAACAAAGATGTACCATGATATAAAATAAATTTAATGGTGGCCGGGGATGAAAAAGGAAGTAGCAGAATTTGTCGCTCAATGTCCTAATTGCCAGCAGGTGAAGGTTGAACATCAAAAACCCGGTGGATTGACACAATAAATAGCAGTGCCTACGTGGAAATATGAGGCGATTAATATGGACTTTGTGATAGGGTTACCTCATTGCAGGCGTAAATTTGATTCTATCTGGGTCATCGTTGATAGGTTGACAAAGTCAGCTCATTTTCTGTCAGTCAAGGCCACTTTCTCAGCTGAGGATTATGTCGAGCTCTACATCAGAGGGATAGTCCGATTGCACAGTGTTCCATTATCAATCATTTCCGATAGAGGGGCACAGTTCACAGCTAAATTATGGAAATCCTTCCAAAAAGGTCTGGGGACACAGGTTAACCTGAGTACAACCTTCCATCCTCAGACAGATGGGCAAGCAGAACGCACAATTCAGATGCTCGAAGATATGCTAGGGGCGTGCGTGTTAGACTTTGAAGGCAACTGGGATGAGCAGTTGCCACTTATTGAATTCGCATATAACAATAATTATCATTCAGCAATTCAGATGGCGCCTTATGAAGCTTTATATGGAAGGAAGTGCAGATCCCCAGTTGGTTGGTTCGAGGTAGGAGAATCAGGATTGAGTGGGCCAGATATTATTCATATGACAATATTCACCAGTCAGAAGAGAAGGTGAAACTTATCAGAGAACGCCTGTTAACAGTTCAGAGCCGCCAGAAGTCCTATGCTGATGTGCGTCAGAGGAACTTAGAGTTTGATGTGGGTGACTGGGTATTCCTAAAGGTTTCGCCGATGAAGGGCGTGATGAGATTTGGTAAGAAGGGAAAGCTTAGCCCAAGGTTTATAGGACCGTATCAAATCCTCTGAAGGATAGGTCAAGTGGCGTATGAGCTAGATCTCCCTTCAAAATTAGAATCTGTTCACCCAATCTTCCATGTGTCAATGCTATGAAAGTGCATAGGACATCCCTCCTGAGTTGTTCCAGTTGAGGATGTCCAAAACACTGAAGAGTTAGCTTATGAAGAGGCTCCAATAGCTATATTGGATCGGCAGGTGCGCAGGCTGAGGACTAAAGATGTCACTTCTGTTAAAGTATTGTGGAGGAACAAGAACAAAGAAGAAATGACTAGGGAGGCTGAGGATGATATAAAATCCAGATATCCACATTTGTTCCAGGGGTAGTCCGGATTACGCAGTTAAGGTAAGTTGTTGACTCAGTTGCTGTTTCATGATTTGTGTTATATAATGCTCAGTTGACTCCAGCTTTATTGTGAAATACTTTTATAGTATTACATGAGATGTCTGTGTTGTACTTTTCTGTGTTTCAGGGTTTTCAGATAGTCCATGTTACAGGGGAGACTCTGCCAAATTTTTTTCAGAATAATAGTCCTAAAAGAGTTAAACCCCTGTAAACCGAGTTGACATTCGAGGACGAATGTTCATAAGGGGGGAGGATGTTACACCCCTTGAAAGTTAACGAATAGTAGGCGTACGCGTGAATTTGAAGTAGATAAAGAGAGTACGACGCGTGTAGAGAAGCCTCGAAAGTCGGGTCAAGCGAGACCAGGCCGCTCAGGGTCAGCACGATGCGCCAGCCGGCAGGACACCAGCCAGCGCAGCGCGCTAGGCCATTGGTTCTTTAAGAGGCGCAAGGCGCCAGGACATTGGCACCTTGAGAGGCGCGAGGCGCCGGGCACCTTGGCGCTTTGAGAGACGCGGGCGTGGGCCTCTTGGCGCTTTGGCCAGCGGGGGGCGCTGCCCAGGACACCGCCCTATTGTATATAAATAGCCCCTTGGTTTAGACTCAATTCATTTCCAAAAAAAGGGAGCTACGGCCAGAGAGTGAGGGATACAAAGAAATTAAATAATTTTCATCCGATTACGCTATCAAATGCCGTCCAAACTCTGATTAACCTTGGGTATTGAAGTTTAAGACTGTAGAGAGCATCTCTACGGAGTTATTTTCACGAAATTCACCCGGTGGATCGTCGTCCCGCCGAGCCAAAGTCGTCAGAATTGCGCCAAACTAATTTCTATACTATCACAAGCTTCAAGTAAGCATTTCTCCCTACTAGACTTTCGAGAAATAACGATTTTTCGACCATATTCCGTTAAGTTGAAATATAGTTAATATTTATATATAAAGTTTTCCTTTTTGCCGAATTTGGTATTAAAAGCAGCCTTATTCTCCCAGTAACACGTTTCCAGTTGGGAAGAGCTGTTGAAATACATATTGGAACTCGTCATCTAATCAGGAAGCAGCGATTGAGGTATGTTAAGGCAAATTCCTTCGGCAAGTTAGTTCCTATAGCATTATAACTCAGTCTAAATCCCAATAAGAGAATCAGAAGTACGTTAATCATGAATAGTTGTTGTTAGTAGGTGAGACTAGTATTCTACGCTTTGTTTGGGACTCTATTTGCCTGTATAGTCCTCCATGACCAACCCCAGGATTATTAGATATGTCGACGCCTGCGAGGGGCGAGATGACGTCGCTCCAGAAAGAGCGGCATGCGTCCGCGAGGGACGAAGATGGGGTCCCAAGTCCTCATAGAGTCCATTCTATGGTTGGACTATTATACATATGCCGTATCGGCACCGCACCCCCAACGAGCCTGGTGGCCGAGGTGCAGATATCAAGACTCCACTGGAGTTAGACACAGCTACAGTCAGGGGCCGAACGAGCTCAGTTGCAGACCCTGGGGACTAGTAGGACGGCTATAGTTACCAGTTGACTCAGTATGACCTTGTTAGGGGTATATAGATTGATGTGTACTCACCAGGGCTTATGGGGCCCCCAGGTGGGTTGTTCTGCGCTGGTTGTACCTTCCGGTTTATGGGGGCCCAGGTAAGGTTCTTGTTTGCTTTAGTTATTGTTAGACCAGATAATAGAGAATACATCTACTCAGGTATGACTCCTATCCCTTTTCTTTCAGTCATTTTTTAATTCCATCTTTTATATTCAGTTATTTACAGTTATTGTCTTACATACTCGGTACATGTTGTACTGACGCCYTTTTGGRGYGCTGCATTACTTGCCTGCAGGTACRGATAGACGAGRAGCAGGTCCCTCTTAGCTTCCAGYCAGGATTAGCAGAAGAGTCGGCTCCTTTCCTCTGGAGCTTATAAATAGAAGGTTTACTCTCTTGATTGTATAGTTTATGGGTAGGTCGGGGCCCTATCCCGACCATCGTATTACTTTTAGAGGCTTGCAGATTGTTTATATTTTCCTGTGGTTAGCTGTTGTTGGTCGTGTGAGGCCTATATGTGTTTTAGCTTACATGTTGGTCGTGTGGGGCCTTTAGCTGATAGATTAGCAACCTTGTCGGCCATAGTTTAACATAGCTCTGGATTTACTTTACAATCATAACTAGACATCATGGTGGTCTTGTCGGCCCGCATAGGATCCCCCATTGTTGTTTCTGGCTAGCTGGTTTTTCTTTTACAGATGGCTATAAGGCCTTATCGGCCGGGGGCTGTGTTTACAGCCGAGATATAGCCCGTTATTTTCTTGATTTGAGGGGTAAGCCTGCACCAGGAGTGCCTAGGCTTAGTTAGTAAGTCAGTTCAGATCCCAGTAGGGCACTAGGTGCCAGTCATGCCTTCCAAGGTAGGGCGTGACACATTCTACCCTTTTTCATGGTCTTAATCATTACCCATGAATAAGTCATCCCACTCTAATCCCATCATGATCATTCAACCCTGATTCATAGGATTTATACTCTCCAAACCTTTTTTAAGTAGTTCTTAACACTAAAATCCCCACTTCTATCGAACTCTGGGTCTCCAGTTTTAGCTATTGTGAACTCGCACCATCATATTCACCCTATGGAGAAATAATTACATGCTCACAGACCTAGGAATTAACAACCCTCACCACCCAACCAGTTTTCCCTAATCTCATAGTTCTAGAATTTTTTAACCTAGGATTTCCACCATTACAGGTCTCCCTATCGATTATACCGGGTTAGAGCCTCAAAGTAAAGAGAATTGATTAAGATTCTTACTTTGAGAATGTAAAACTGCTATATACTTGGGGAATTCTCTCTAGTTTCTCATAGTTCGTGTTTGAAATAATGGGGCAAACTCCCTGAAATCTCACTTAGAACCCCATTTACTAGTTCCTATCGTTGCCAAATTGAGCAAGGGCGTCCACTTTGCGATATTGTGCCAATTTCAATCCGCCGCAACGGTCACATTTTTGCTGCAGTGGACTTGCTACAGTGCCAAGACTCGTCACAGCAGATCCGATAGCATATTTTCTAATTTGTTACAGTGGATCTTTGACCATGATAGCGGTCTCTCTACAATGGTTATCCCTTCACTGCAGCGGTCCCCTATAACCAATAGCTCCTATTTCTTGCACACATACCATCCCCCAACTTCAAATCTCACTAACACTTACTCAACATCTTTCCACTAACAACTTAGGCTAGAGAGAGGTGCTTCTGACTTATCTCCCACCCGTAACAGCAGGAAGGTCATTACATCAGATACATATTATAATACCATTCGTCCCCAAATGGCTTACCAAAGCGAGAAGGAAAACATATCGGATTTTAAAATAGTTGTGGATATTTGTTCCGCATGTCAACCTTGGTCTACTAAGTGGATTCCTCTATGGGATGATGATAATACTCAAACTCACACTTCCTGACAAAGTATGAAGTGGTCGTTGTCAATAAAGAACCCAACAAAGATTGAGGTCGATCACACAGGAATATGGAAGGATATAGAAGAACGCTAGTATTTAAACTTTTAAGTTAATTATCTCCTGGTGGGGGAAATTTGTAAAAGTAACAAGTAATATTATTGAGAAATTGAAGGTTCATTCCAAATTAATGCAACTAACTAGGGTAAATGTTCCCCATGGGTTCATAACTATTTCGGTTTTTTCACTTGTGATCTATCCCAATACTTTACTTGTAAAACTGATAACTAGGGTTCACACAAACAACTGGTTCATCCCTATTGGATGACTTTACTCAATCATTGGGTTAGGTCTCATGAACGATTTCAATTAACTATTATCAATTTGTCCCAAATTTAACTATCCTGCGACCACAACTCAAGTTAATACAATGATCATAAAAATCAAGGCTTTGTTGTAATTCTTTTTCCTAATCTCTGCCTCTCTAGGCTCAAGCAAGTAAAGAATTCAGGCAAGTTCTAACGTGTGCACTGTTAAGAAACGTTACAAGATGAAGAGAATACAATACAAACATTTAGTATTAGTTTAGAATCATGTCGTACAAACCCTAGTTCGTTAAATCACCATGGTTTCCATAACCCTAGTTGTGGAGATTTTAGCCTCTCATGTTTATAAATAAATTAATAGCATTCATAGACAAAAGTATAAATTAATACTTACAACAATGACAGGAAGAAACTCACTTGATTATAAAACAAGGAAGAACGATTCAACAACAATTGTCTCGATGTATTTCTAACTCTCATCTAAGTTGTACATTGTCTCCCAAAATTCACTCTAAAATTGTGTCACACTAAAATCTTGCACACACGGTTCACTCTCTATTACAAAGAAATAAAGGGTATTTATAATAGTAGATTTATGCCTTCTTTGTTCCTTCATGGATTTCATTTGGATTTGCAGCTCCTTTTCCTAATTGAAGTGGGATTCCTTGCTGGCCGTTTGAACAAGCTTGGGCGCTGCGCATGGCATCGCGCCATACTGGTGCCGCGTCGTGCACTGCATCGCTTAGGCAGGCCGACACCTCGCGCCTCTCCTCATCGCACTGGAGTGCCTGCGCGTCGCACTGCTGGTCGTAGCAGGTGTGGCAATGTAGTGCTTTGTGCCTTGATTTTGCCTTGTTCATTCTAACTTCTTCACATTCATTCCAAAAGCCTCAAATACACCCAAATCCATCACTTTTAACCCTGAAAACATCTAATCATGTGTGTTAGCTGTTTTCACAAATATATAACATAAACACATGCAAACACACATAATTTGTTCTCAAAACATAGTAAAGTACAAGCAAAATATGGCTAAGAAGTGCGTAAATACGTCCTTCATCAGATGATTCTTCCACTGGACCTTTACCATTGCAATCTCCTTTAATCTTAACTTGTGGACCTCTCTATCTACTATAGCCATGGGCTCTTTTTTATAGGAAAAGTTTTCATCCAACAACACTGAGTCTTATTTGATTATGTATGATCCATCCCTATGGTATTTCTTCAACATGGAGACATGGAAGATTGGACGTATTCCTGAAAGTCCTAGGGGCAAAGCTAATTCATTAGCTACTTCCCCCACACACCAAAGGATCTCGAATGGCCCAATATATCTCGGGCTAAAATTGTCTACTTTCAAAACCTCATTACCCCCTTCATAGGGGAGACCTTGAGCAACACTTGGTCTCCCACATGACCTCCATGTCTCTCACATTTCTGTCCGCATATTGCTTTTGCCTGCTTTGAGCAACGACCAGTCATTCCTGAATCACCCAAACCTTTTCCAAGGAATTTTTAAGCAAGTCAGTACTTCAAGGTCTCACCTCGAATAAATCAAACCTCCCGATTGGATACCTGCATTTCCTACCATACAGAGCTTCAAATGGTGCCATGCCAATACTCGAATGATAGCTGTTATTGTAAGTAAATTCTATCAAAGGTAAAAATTAATCCCAATGGCCACCAAAATCAATCACACAGGCCCGAAACATGTCTTCTAACACCTAAATTGTCCTTTTCGACTGCCCATCTATCTGCGGATGGGAGGTTGTACTCAAATATAACCTGGTATCTAGTTCTGCCTACAAGGTCCTCTAGAAATGAAAGGTGAAGTGTGTACCCCTATCTGAAACAATCGAAACCGGCATCCATGCAATCGAATCACCTCTTTTACATACAACTTGGCCGACCTCTTAGCATTGTACGTCATTTGAATAGGTAAAAAGTGGGTAGACTTAGTCAGTCTGTCAACGATGACCCAAATGGAGTCAAACTTCCCCAGCGTCTTTAGAAGACCAACCACGAAGTCCATCACTATTAGCTCCTAATTCCAATCTGGGATGGGCATCCTCTGAAGTACCCCCCAAGATTCTGATGCTCATACTTCACTTGCTAATAGTTTAGACACCGGGTGACATGATCGACGATGTCCCTCTTCATTCTGCCCCACCAATAATGCCATTTCAAGTCATGATACATTTTAGTAACCCCAAGATGGATAGAGTACCTCTAGTTATGAGCTTCTGACAGGATAGTTTTGATCAAATCTAAAACCCGAGGGACACATACACATCCCCTTATTCAGGACCCCTTCGTCATCTAGTGTTGTCTCCTTAGCTTCCCCTTGTAAGACCTTGTCTCGAATCTTACCCAGTTTGCCATCCCTAAACTGCTTAGTTTTCACCTCCTCTAAAAATGATGACTCAGCCTCCATATTGGATAATATCCCTCCGGTCATGAGTCTCACCAGACTGTTGGCCAAGGTGTGAACTTCTCTAGCCATCGGCTGCCGAGTCACTTCTAAACAAGCCAGACTGCACATGCTCACTCCTTTCGGCTCAAGGCATCTGCCACCACATTTGCCTTTCCTGGGTGATACAGGATTGTAACATCTTAGTCCTTAAGCAGTTCCATCCATCTCCATTGCCTCAGATTGATATATTTCTAGGATAACACATACTGTAGGTTGCAATAGTCGATGAACACCTCACAACGGGCCCCGTACAAGTAATGCCTCCAGATTTTTAGGGTGAACACCACCACTGCCAACTTTAGGTCATATGTGGGGTAATTCTTCTCGTGCACCTTCAACTGTCTCAAAGAATAAGCAATGATATGTCATTCCTGCATTAACACAACACCCAACCCAGATCATGAGGCATCACAATAAACTACAAAATCTTTACCTTCTTCTGATAATTGCCAAGATAGGTGTTGTGGTTTGCAGGGTTTTGAGCTTCTGAAAATGCTTTTCACATTTCTCAGACCATTGGAAAAGCACATCTTTCTGAGTCAGCCTTGTCAACAACTCAACACCGAGGCAACGGTTGCGAACCACTTCACAAATCGGCGGTAGTAGCTGGCTAGCCCCACAAAACTCTATACTTCTGTTATTGTAGTAGGCTTGGCCTAGTTTCAGACCGCTTCCACCTTCTGTGGGTCCACTTTAATCCCTTCCTTGGAGACTACATGCCCCAGAAAAGACACTGCTCTAGCCAAAATTCACATTTGGTGAACTTGGAGTACAACTGTTTCTCCTTCAGCAACCCCAACACAATCCTCCAATGATTCTCATTAGTCTTAAATTATACCAAGGTATCATCAATGAACATGATTACAAATAAATATAGATAAGGTTTGAAGATACCATTCATCAAGCTCATGAACGTTGCTGGAGCATTAGTGAGTTCGAAGTATATGACTAGGAACTCATAATGTCCACACTTGATCCGAAAAGTTATCTTGGGAATATCCTCAGCACGAATCTTTAGCTGATGATAACCCAATCTCAAGTCAATCTTTGAGAACACTGCTGCCCCCTGTAACTGATCAAACAAGTCATCTATTCAGGGAAGAGGGTATTTATTCAAGATGGTTACCTTATTCAGTTGACGATAATTAATTCACATCGCATATTGCCGTCCTTCTTTTTTACCAACAAGACCGGGGCACCCTATAAAGAAACACTCGGCCTGATAGACCCTTTATTAAGAAGCTTCTACAACTAATCCTTGAGTTCTCTCAACTCAACCGGTGTCATTTTGTATGGCAGTATAGAAATAGGTCTAAATCTATGTAGGAGTCAATATCGCGGTCCAATGGCATGCCAGACAGATCGGAGGGAAATACCTTTAAGAATTCATAAACTACCGGGATCGACTCTACGAAGCACCCTCTGAACTGGTATCCCGAAGGTGGGTTAGATATGCTGAACACCCCTGCCCTATCAATTTCCAAGCATGAATATAATAGTCTTAGGAGCAGGGCTACGATTCCCTTTCAACTCTAACCTAGACGACCCTGGCCCTGCTATGGTAACTATCTTAGCATGTCATCCAGAATGACATGGTATGGAGACAACCAACTCATTTCCAAGATCACATTAAAATATACCATGTTTAAGATCACCAAATCTACCAGAGTATTACCACCCATGAAGTCCACAGTACAAGCACGGTAGACCCTATCCACCACAACAAAATCTCCAACAGGAGTAGACACATGGATAGGAATATCAAGTACATCACAAGCAAGATCCAACCCCATAGCAAAATAAGAAGACCCATAGGAAAAAGTAGAACTAAGATCAACTAAAGTCATAGCCATTTTGTCGCATACAAAAATCATACCTATGATAACGGCATCTGAAGTCTCTACCTCAGGCCGACCCGAAAATGCATAGAAGTGGGCCTGATTACCTGCCTAAGACCCACCCCTGTTGGGCTGTGCAACCCCTTTACCGAACTAATTGCCACCCCTTCTGACCTGGGCACCTCCTCTACCGACTAGGTGCCACTTCTAACCGCTAGCTGATTGCCCCTCCCTAGTTGTGAGCGATCCTTACTGAATGCACTCCCTCCTTTCTGGCAGGGGCTGGAGTTTGAGGAACTGGGTGGGGAATAATCTGCTCGCCCTGGCCAAACCTGGAACCCCAACGCGGATATGGCCATACTCCCCACACTCATGGCACACCTTCTCAATCACTGGTCTCTGAGTCGTAATAGAAGAAATAGGGTGAACCCCAAAATCTGAGCGAACTATCTGAGTACTCTCGATTGTACCTGATAGTCGCGGAATTGTCCCTGGCGGGCCCCAGGCTGACACTTGCATAACTGACTAAACAGGGCGTCCCGAGTAGCCCTGGGGAATTAGAGTCCTAGCAAAGGAACCATTGTAAGTATCCACCTTATGAGCCTTCTTCTTGGCATTCCTCGTATAACCATCTTGTTTCACCCTCTCCACATTTTTCACAAATTCTATTACCTCGTGGAAGGTCTTACCTGCAAAAACCATCTGAAGGGCTGACAGCTGGAGGCCCACATTCAGGCCTTTAACAAATTGTCTGATCCTCTCCTTATCTGTGGGCAATAAAGGTAGAGCATACCTGGACAATGAGTGGAATTAGGCCTCATATGTTCCAACTGAAGAGGTCCCTTGTTCAACGATGATGAACTCATACCGCCTCCGATCTTGCAGGGTACACGGTACGTACTTCTCCAAAAAAGAGGAGTAGAACTAGGTCCATGTCAATGGTGGTGACCTTGCCGGTCTGCATTTCATGAAATCCCTCCACCAGAGTTTAGCATCACCCATCAGTTGGAAGGTAACAAATTCTATCCCATACTTCTCCACTGCCCTCATTTTGTGGAGCCTCTTGTGACAGTCAATGATGAACTCATAGGCATCCTGCGCCTCAGTGCCTTATAAGGTGGGAGGCTTCATCTTCTTGAACCTGTAGAACAAGTCACGTTTCTCTCCTGTCATTATTGATCCATCTACCGGCCTCGGGAACATCACAACCTCTAAAATATCATAAATACAAGGAGCCACAACAGCTACATAATATAATGTATCCTCGACTGCTGCTGATGTCGTCCAAGCACACACAAGCGCACGTGGTCGTCAAGTAATATAGGACTGGAAGTCCTGATTATCGATCCCTCAGAGACTTGTCAACTTAATTGTTTAAGGTTACTTCTTTATTTCGCTATTTTATCAAACAGTTGAAATAGGGATGGTTTAAAGAATTAAACTACTAAAAACTTTAAATATAAAATTAATTAAAGCTGTTGCAAACTTGGTTTTACCTCAGCTGATGATGAAAATCTAGAGAAATGACACTTTTGCTTCAAGTTGAGTTTTCAAGACGTGATTATGCTATAACGATTCTTCCTATGGTTGTCAGTTGCAAGTTACTATCCCATTCCTTTCCACTCTCCCAAGCATCCAAGAACTATCTCATGAACCCTAACGCCTATATCCCTATGGTTGTAGGAGAAATATGAAACGACGGTTATGCCTACTTGTTTTTCAACTAAACAGGGTTGTCGA
>JACEIK010001181.1:132536-145129 GCA_018107945.1 Datura stramonium
TTTATGTTAAACAATGTTCATACAACAGCTAGTAACAGAAGGATTCACAGGAAAAAACCCCCATTATAAAAACAAATTCTATAAAATTCTATCTATTAACAGTGCAACTTTTTTGTGATCAAGAAATCCATATCGAGTCGACCCTTTGGGGACTACCGACTCCAAAACTCAGAGATGGGCCTGCCCCTCTTACATATTGGACGTAGTTCGTTTGGTGCAGGGCTCAAACTATGACATAAGACACAAGTTCCTCGACCTAACACAGTCAAGTTACTTATAAGGTAATGTACAATTTTACAAGTACATCTTATGATAAACAATATTTGATAACTTGATAAAATTGGTAATTAACCTATTGGCTACTATCACAATTCAAAAGTCAAACAAAGTAAACTGATAGTAGAAAAGATTTTAACACTGTCAGTATGCAGAACAAAGCCAAGTTAACTGTGGAGAAGAATAGCAATTGGCTCTGGTAGGACACTAGCTAGTAGTAAGCAACTTTGGTAGTTGCTGCCATTGCAGTTCTCCACTCCCTGTAATATGAAATCCAATGAGTGAAAAAGAGTAGCAGGGGTGTGTATATATATAGCAATGGCGAAAAAAATAACATTAGGTCTTACCTGGGCTTCTTTCTCATCAAGAAACAATTAACAAATGCAGAACTGCTTGCAACAACTGCATTCCTCATCTTATGACTCCCCTAACCTGACCTGCAACACAAAATTCCGATTTTTATAGATGGGAATAATCTTTTTTTCATGTTGCACATAATAAATTTTGATAATTCTTTCAACTTACAGGGAAAGTTGGTATATTCAAGAGTCTGGTCAGTGTCAACAACTCATCAATCTACTCGAAACATATATACTAATCACGCTACTCTTCTGTGCTATCGAGGAAGTATATCTCTCTGAATTATTCCTTCTATAAGTCAAAAACTAACAATAAGCCATCTCGGTTGCAAATGTATCTGTAGTTGGAATCAAGGAAAAATAATGACAATAAAGATCATATATCGACTCACAATAACTCTAAATAAACTAATTGAGATATGGAAAGAATGCAATACCCATGGCCATTTGACCTTCGATCTGGGAGAGGCAAGTCAGCTGTTATATGTAAACAATGAGCATTGCAATGTTATGAATTTATGACAGCACCACCAAGTTTCTTATTTCTGTCAGATTGTGACAGTGGCTGTATTGAGAATATCTTACCAACTATAGTATACAGCTATGTACAGATTTACAAGGGCATTATGAGCGGAACTCATAACTTGATAGGTGTATATCATTCCTCGACCAAGAGATCCTCTTTCTGACATCTCAATTGACAGCAAATGGAGGAACAGGTTCAAGAGGCTGTCCCGTGGACTCACATGGTTTTAGCCATTAACTTAAATTTCAGCGGTTGATAGCTTCCATGGCAATCCGGACTAAGCGTAATAAGCTGTCGACATCCTGGAAGTTGAAATCAAGGGCCTTCTTTACGGATAATGCAGGCTCTTTACACTGTGTATCACTGTGTCCAGGATAAGCAGCTGCAAAAGCAACACGTGATTTCCTGGAGGCGTCCATTGCTAAATTAACTTCCTGTGCCTGCAAATTAATCAAAACTAAGATAGAAGAGAAAGGAACATGGCCAGATCAAAACTTACATTCAGAACATGAGTTCTCAAGTAAAAGGATACATGGAAAAGGATTGGACTTATTTACAGATAAGCATTTTTGTAATTGTGCCCTTTACCCAAATAACCTGGTGGATGAAAATCAAGGGAATAGGAAAAAAAAAAAAAAAAATATCCCTCGGAAGAGGAGTCACCAAACCATAATTGATGCAGGTTCAACTCCAGTTCTGTTTGGAAAATTGCTGATAGAATATGGTAATATGCCCAGAATCAAGCAATTGTTCAGGTGAGTAACAGGTTAACATCAAAATAGTTCTTTACTTTATCTGGTCTAATGCTATCACATTCACTTCAATTAGACCAGATGAATAAAAGAGTTAGACAACATTAAATAGTTCTCTACTTTATCTGGTCTGATGATTCTCTCAGTTGAAAATATGTTTGATTCGTGATCTCATTCACTCAATTAGACTTACTCATTAATGGAGCTGAAATATGTGAATACTTACAAAATTAAATAGCCGCGTGAAGCTAGCACGGCTTCTCGCTGACACAACATGAGTTCCGGCAACCTGGGGTGAAGCAACACCTTTCGCCAAGGCTACCTTGTCCACCATAGTTGGATTGTTTAAATTATCAACATCGGAGGCAGAAGAGGAGGGGGATTCACCTAGTGTATGATGATAACAAATCCAGTAAGTGTAACCCTTAAAAAGAAGTCCAGTCCAGCAATAAGAGAGTCGAAGACACTTCATCAATACTAATCAGTTATCAGATAGAGCTGTTTTGTTTAAAGTAAAAGGAAGAAGAGTTATTTGTACTTGTTAAACTTTTATTCCTGGTAAGAAAGAGTGGATCACTAATCAAGCTACTTCTGGTACTCAATTCATAATAATGTTATGGTCCTCTAGCTATTATTTTTATAACGGAAAAGGGCCAAAATTACCCTCAAACAATTTGAAATAGCTTACTTTTACCCTCCGTTTGTTTTGGTACCAAAACTACTCTCGCCGTCTATGTAAGGGACCACAAATTCCCTTAATTTTAACCCCTTGCCACTGCAACTGACTTGGCAATCTAACTGGGTTAAATAAGCTGACATGGCAGTCCACCTAAGCAGTCTAACATGGCAAAAATCCCCTCCCTTTAAATGGATATCTTCTCTGGTGAAGCGCCGCTCATCAAAGCAGCATAGGGACACTAATAAGACTCTAGAGATGTAAATCAGAGCCTTTAATTTGAAAATAGGAGTCATTACTGACGGGTATGACGCCGTCGTTAGAAATTCTTTTCTGGGCACAAACCTTTTCAGACATATTCATGTCTCACCATTATCAAAATTCAGGATCTCCGCAGAGTTTTCGGACTACAGTGTCAAGGGGTTAAAATTAAGAGTATTTGTGGTCCTTTATATAGACAGCGAGGGTGGTTTTTGTACCAAAAACAAATGGAGGGTAAATGTGAGCTATTCCGAATAGTTCGAGGGCAATTTTGGCCTTTTCTGTTTAAAAAAACAGACAGTACTAATTTCCAGTCAACTCTTTAATCTTCAATATTCCAAAATAAATAATTACTTTTTATAATTAAAAATTCAAGGAATCAATTTTTTTTACAACTGTCAAAAACATATACTACTAATACCTAATAATTGATCATTCTTGAAGAAAATCCCTTTGAAGCATTGATCATCAGAGATAAATGTTATTTATGAGAATTGTCATGATGACTTGGGAATAACTTAACATTCTACAATGTTGTGCCCACTGCACAGCTTAACACTCCATATTTTCATCTTTTTCTTCAACAATTTCTTTTTGACACACATGAAAATAAAATGGAATAAACTTTTAAGAGACATCCATTTTTTTTGGCTAAAGCTACCAAACTTTATAATCAATTATTTATAAATTAAAAAAAAAATATTTTTCATCTTGTGAGAACAATTCTCAGAGTTATCTAGCCATGATTAGTCATCTTTCATCTTCGACAATTCATAGGTACAGCAAAGCATAAGCCTATGAGTACACAGAAATGGTTTAGCAAGTACAAGTAAAATGTTGAGAAATCCTGTCAACCAATGTACATCAAAGGTCAAACTAGAAGTCTAAAGGGGTGTGACAGGATGCCAGCCCCAATTGACAGTATCTGAAATAAAATTGGTATCACAATGTAAGATGTAAATCTTTCAGGTGAATCTCTAGCAAATTACCTGGAGGAAAAATTTGCAGGGCCGTTTGTAGTTCATTTCTATATCTGTTTGCATTGAAATGAGAGGCATAGATTACTCGCATGTACGCGACCTCCATGCATTTATAGGCTAGTGAAACAGAAGCCATGTCTTTCAATCTCTCGTATTCATGGGCAACAAACCTACAAATCAAACAAGAATAAATCCCAGAATCAGCATTACTTGGTATATGGAATTTCTATAGTACTTCAGGATCTCCTTGCCATTATAACAACTAAATTCTCCAGCAAAAGAGAGACTTAGGATTATACATTACAAGAATAGAATATAATAAGATGTGTGAAAAGGCATCACCAAAATAAGTTT
This sequence comes from Datura stramonium, assembly GCA_018107945.1. NCBI lineage: Eukaryota > Viridiplantae > Streptophyta > Magnoliopsida > Solanales > Solanaceae > Datura > Datura stramonium. Next base: position 136,721 of record JACEIK010001181.1, read on the forward strand.
TTCTTACATATCACAAAGTAGTATTATGTACTCCTAAAGTGAATCTCTCTCTTTGTGAGTGGAAAAGTAAAAGCTCCAAGTAAATCACAGGACAATATGTCAGGAAAATAGTTTAGGTCAACAGAGATTTAAAAAATACATGGCATGGTGAGGAACCTGATTTTATGAGCTAATATAGCACTAAATGGCATCATTTCAGATTAGACCATTAATAGCACCAAATTTTATAGTTATATCTGCTGCTGTTAAAACTGATGATCGGTTTACATTATACAGCTATATCTGCTGCTGCTAAAACTGATGGTCGGTTTACCAACAAGAAGGACAGTATCCTAACAAGTTCATGCACATCTAATAAGGTTAATTAAAAAATTACAGCTGAGGAATCTGTTGGTACAATACAAACGGGATAGTAACAAAAATTCTCCAGTGATATTTTAAGAAGTCCAAATACTTAACCAATAAATGCTACTACTGTAGCAACAGAAAACATAGTATTGAGTAGGGTTCCCTAAAGTTCTTGATAATGAATGAAGACTGTAAGAGAATAGTCAGTCAAATTTAAGCTTCATTCTAGCAAGAGGGTTCTTGTTTCTCAATCATTCTTGAGCAACTTTATACTTCCCTTCACTGAACTGTTTTCAAGAGCATATTTTAATAACTAGTTCATCGAAGAATATAGCTTGGACATCTCAGCCCTGCACTTTGGCCTAGTACGAAAGTAAAATCTACTTGCCAATGCATGCAATTAGGGTCACAATGAATGAACAGATGCAATTACTAGACAACTCACTCGCACAGTTTTGCAGTGCTGCTATAAATTTGCCTTGACTGGTTCATTTCACTGTGTTTGGTGCTGTCGTTGCACGATTCTAACAAGGATGCTCCATGGAGAAACTTTAGGGTTGCTTGAAAGTAGAGACTTGTACTTTCACTTGACCCAGAGTTCTGGAACAAGAAGTCAAGTTATGCCAACACAAATGAGTAAATAAATAAACAAAAAGAGAGCAAATGATAAAGCATATCATCGGCCCATCTTATCTTTGAATATGAAGGAAAATTATGTAAACCTTGAGGCGATCTGCCAAATGTTTAAGGTTTGTGGCTTCTTTAATAGCATTCGCAGCAGCTTGACTTGCAGAATCCTTCCGCATTGGGCTGCGAGCGTCCAGATCACGGACCTTATGTGCAGGCGGAGTAGAGTGTCGCAAACTATTAGGTGTGTTTCCAGGGTGGCTTTCAGATTTTTTACCCTGTCTTGAAGCATTCAACATCTCTCCTTCAAACGCATCTACTGCCGACAAGTTAGCCACACCCTCCCTTTTGAATGCAGGAACTGGTTGTGAAAATTGAACTGTCTCATTTTGACCTCTTATTGAAGGAGATGTTAAGTGTGATTTCCCTTTCTCAAGTACTTCAATTTGCTGAGTTTTGTCAGAAGCAAGCTTCCTAAACGATCTCTCATCATCTCGATCAGTTAGAGCGGCCTGCCTTTTATCCAGGCTGGAGATAACATCTAATTTAACTTCCGCACCATCACCAAATTTCGTTTGGATATCTCCTTTAATATTCTCATTCAACAATTTTCCAAAAGAATCTTTCTTGGAACCTTGTTGTAATCTGTCAGAACTGGCACCAGATTTATCCTCAAACTTGTTTCTTCCGGATGTCAACTTCCCCTCATCTATTCTTCTATCTGAAGATTCATTTGAAATATCAGTATCCTTAGTCTTACATTTGGCAGAATCAGATCTGACAGTACGATTCTTTTCTTTATGCTGAGACAACAAAACCTTCTCATCCTTCGAGGTAGATCCATTATTCTGAAACTGACTGCTGTTCCTTCTTTCATTATTTAGGCCTTGGTCCGAGTTCTCTGTCCTGAAAACATATTGATTAGCTTGACCTAATGGATCAGCGGTTACATCAGTGTCCTGATGAGTAACAAAATCAGAATCTCTGATCTTTGCTTTGATTGTAGCACCTGATACATTATGGACATCTTTCTCCTGGTAATCAAGTCCAGAGGGCATTCCATGATGCTTGCCATTGGAAGCTTCTTCCTTCTTTATCATCCCAGAACGATTGCTGCACCTATCATTTTCACCATAAGAAGACCTTCTTGGTGTAGAACTGGGAATGGAATTAGCATTCTTGCGATCGTCTTTTCTCTTGGGGTTCCTTTTAGTTAATGAACAGATATCCTCTTTTGAAATCCTCAAAGGAGATGAAGATACCGATTCTACTGGTGAACCCTTCAGTTCCTGAAGACTAGTTCTGTTCTTATGTGAACCAGACACTTTAGAAGAGCTTGAAGTGGCTGCAACAGAAGGCTGCAAAGCAGACAAATCCCTTTTTGAAGAATCTTCAGCATTTGCACTACGCTGAGACAGAGTGCTATCTATATCTTGCCCGACTCGTTCTCCCTTTTTACCTCTACCTTTTCCATCAGTTCCTCCGCTAGCTCTGCTTCTGCTGGAGTCTTTCCCCCCAGACTTGGAGACCCTTGCTTTCTTTTCTTTCCTACAGCTGTTATCACATGTCTCTTCCATAATATCTCGGGGAGGTTGTATCTCAGGATTCTGGCATTCACTCCATTTCCTCTTCTTAAGGGAGTCTTTACTGTCACATTTATGGACTGAACCATCCAAAGAATGGCTTTCTAGATTTTTTGCTAAAGCCAGATTTTTCAGCGAATCAGCCTTTGACTTCTTGTATTTATATGTATCTCTAGCCTTTTCCGATCCACTGTTCGACAAACCAGTGCTTGAGCTCTGTCCTGGTTTTGCCCCAATGGGGTCGTCATCGTAATGTACATCATCTCTCCTGAACTTTTTAGCTGTAGCACCATCCAAATCTGTCTCACTTATGTTCTTGAAATTTTTTATACCTGCAAAACATGCCACATAGAATAAAGAGAAGTTCCAGAAATTCAAGGATTTCATCAAGTTCAACATATGAAAGCTTCAGATATACCCCCATCCGAATGGTTCTCATGTGGTCTTCTCTTCTCTTTTTGTTTACGTCTCTGCTCCTCTATGATTGAGCTACTTGACAGGCCCACCAGTTGATGGCCATTTTCATCGGTGGGAGAATTAGCAGTACCGTTTGAGCTTCTGCTATTTGGAGTTCCCAGATGGTTTCTTCTGACACCATTTGATGACAGCGAACCTTCCTGTTTGGTCACACTTGACACACCTTTTGATCCATAAATTTTCTTCCCACCAGCATCAATAGCTGGTATACCTGCTTTTTGGTGGTCTTGGCTGGCATTCAAAGTGTCAAGAGAGAGTCCTGAGAGCGCCCCACCAGGATATTCATGCTGACTATACTGTTTGTCAGAAGCAGGGGCAGTAGCACCATTCATCGGCACCTGGTAAAGAGCTCTTAGAGCCTTTGTTGTTTCCTCTTCACTGATTCCACAGCGATTCATTCCAGGCCTGGAAGATGAAGATAATCAATTAGCATTCGAAAGACATTTTAAATATCAGAAATTGCTTGCTGTTGTAATGATTAAGTGTAAGTATGATAATCTTCAACCTAACATCCTATACGTCTTTACCTTAAAAATATGACTTCTCCTGAATAGAGAAAAATTACGTATAGTAAGACAGATAAACATGATAAAAGGATGACATCAAGGTTGGAGAAAACTTACAGCCAAGTTTGCAATCTACAAACCCACTTCTTGGGGAGACTGTCTGGATCAATTCCAAGTGGCAGTATACGCCAAGTCTGACACTTGTCACAACATACCCAATCTTCTTTAACTAAAGGAGCCCCTGCTCCTGGAGGTGCAGCAGGATTGGATTCACAGACGGCATGAGGAGCCCCATTTGAAGCCAACCCAGGATACTCCGTGGAAGCAAGCAGCTTTTCAGTTTTCCTACCATTAGCTTTTTCCTTCATCGAGCTATTACGTTCAAGTCTCTTCTTACTAATTGCATCAAAACCCTTGCGCATTTCCTTTGAATGAATTTGCTCCAAACCAGTTTCAGCATCTTCTAGTTCAAGTTCTACGTCACCGAAGAATTCTTTGTATTTATCCCTGGCTAGGTTCTTTTTCATGTCCTCTGAATCACTTTTAGATAAGAGGATGTTACTAGAAGAGGTTTTCTTACCCTTAGATGCTATGAAGGGATCAGCAACAGAACCTTCTTTTATTACCTCGGTATTTTGGGCATTATGACATTGATTTCCTTTGCGTTTCATTGCGTCTCTAAATGCAAAATGTTCCTTTTCAGGAGGCAGCTTCATCCCATCCTCATTGTTGGAGGAGCTTTTCTGACGAGATGACTGCTTGAGGGGACTAGCTGCATCTACATTTGGCGCATTCCCGTCTTGAGTCTGCCCATCGTTGCACAAATCATCATCTTTCTCCTCTTCATTGCGGCCTTCTTTCTTCAAGTGTCCTGAGTGATCATTACAATCTGTCCCTTTAATTTCCATAGTTCTCCTAGATGAGGAAACCTTTCCACCAGACCCTTCAACAGAATTTGTGTCTACTGCAGGGACAGGCAGCAAAGATTTCTTGGATGCCCTCTCAGAGGATGCTTCTTTTGTCTTACCCTTAGTGGCTGTTTTTGAACTGTCAACTGTCTTCTCTGCATCTTTTGGAGGATCAGCAAAATTAGGGAACGGATTAGATAAAAGAGGGAGTTTCAAAGCCTTTGAAACAAGTTCTTCACAGGCAAGACCATCAGTATCTATCTCCTTCTTTGATAATAAGGCACTACCATTTTGATTATCATAGCCTTTGCCCTTTGCCAAGTTATCTCTGTCGTAAGTTTTCAATTTCCTCGCCTCTGAAACTTCTCCATTTGCATAATGAGTACCATTCGCTAATGCCAAAGTTTCAGGGCTTGCCTTTTTCTTCCCTTCATATCCACATTTTCCCCAAAGCTTTTCATTTTCAGTCAAGCTAATCAGATCGTCTGAGAGGGGGGATAACAATAAGATATCATGCATTGGATGTGAGGTCATAATCTGCTCCAATGGGTTGATTAAGAAAATTGCAGATGCCAAGGTTAGCTTAAACCAAAAAGAACAAAAACAAATAAAGTCAATGCTTGTGGGAAGATTCACCTGAAGTATACTAGTAGGGGATTCATCTGGGGAAATCTGAAGGTCACGGGATACCCCTTCACAGTCGATGGGGCTACCATCCAGTGATGATGATGGAGAGACATCTAGCCCAAGCCCACTGTAGATTTCAGCATTCTTTCTGGTCGACAAATGTTTGGTGCCAACTTTGATACGCACCTTAAGCGTTTTCGGGTCAGAGGCATTTCTTGGCTTCTTCACTTTTTCGCTTTTTGAATTGGAGTCTTCAGCTTGAGTAGTTGGTTGAGCAGAATTTCTTTCCCCCTTAAATTGCGGAGTCTTTAGTGCAGCTACTGCTGCTGAACCGGCAGAAGATGCTACAGGCCTACCCGACAGAGAAGTGCTTGATGATCCTAATGAGGTCTGTCGACCACCCTGTATAAATGAAAGATGCATATTGCTAGGTAAAAGTAGAATATCAATGTGAAATGATATTACTTCTCTGTTGCAGCAAACTATGACATAAGAAAATGATAATGATTCACTCAAAGGTTACGTACCTCAGGGAGCAGATTGTTTGGTGATATTTGTCTGTTATTATTGTTGGCTTCTGGTGGAGTCGTTGGATGAGACCAAGAAGGAGAACGCTGATAAGTAGGTAAAAATGAACCATACCCGCCAAATCTTGACCCTGTCAATATATAAATCAACAATCATCAGCTCATGGCATAAGCCTCGTCACTGCAAACTTGTGCTTCTGGGAATACCCTATTTCCAGTATTACATACCCAGATTCTCAGCTGAAACTCCACCTTCAAAATCCCTTTGAAAATGTCCCAAAACATTGTGGAGTTTCTCATCCTTGACAGAGTAAGAGAATAGATATATGAGAAACTGGAAGAGTGTTGCCATCAGAGGTGCGTAATGCGGTTATAAACACTAATACACAACACCTACCAGAATACTTCCACCAACTCACTAACTAGCCCCTAGACCAACTCTAGATAGAGAAGTTATAAAGCAAAAAATAGAATGAGCAAATCCAACATCACAGTATACTTGGACAGAGACTCAATGCATTCTTGCTTAAAATCATGATAAATCACATCAAAGAAGAACTAGCAAGAATAATTTCCAATTAGAGAAAAATTCTAGCAATTTTATAACAATGTTGGAAAGAAATTAATCACTTCTCTCTACACACAATAACATTACAAACTTAATCCTTCCACATTCTTCTGTAGGTTTTAGTCTAGCTAGATATATATCAATGTAGGGATAAGTTGAGATTCAAAAAAATTTCCATTTTCAGAAACTCCTTTGCATTAAAAAGAGAATTTTTTAGTATTGCAATGCATGGGTCTTGAATAGAGCGGAAATATTACAGATAAATCCCCGACCCAAACTAGGCATAGTTGATTGATACATTGTGATGTAGCTGTCACAGCTAGCTGTTTTTAGCTTTCAAGGAACACGACAGTAACCATATTGAAGCAAAGTATATTTAAAAATTAACCGAGAGAATCAGGAGCAGCTCCAACACCAAGCCATCAAAGCCCTTGCTTTACGGCCAGAAAATTCATTAGTCCCAAATTACCACAATAAAATATATATATACACGCACTAATATATACACTATACAATCATTAGTCAATTTTATCTTATATGGTAGTGTTGGACTGGACACGGAGTTTAAGAACACATACCAAAAGTACACTAAGAACTTGTGGTCTTAAACCTGTCATGATGGGGAGTTTAAAGCTAAAACATTTTCGCAATATAGAAAGTTGTCATTCTTTTTGGAACATAATAAATGGAAGGAGGTCATATAAATGGAACAGAGGAAATACTTACTATTAATGCCAAGTAGATTAATTTCAACTATGTTTTGCCTGCCTGCCAAGAATTATATATCACAAGGTTCCAAATTTTACGCTACTAGGTTAAGGACTTGAGGTAATTAAAATAAATTTCTTTCTCAATATAAGCTAATTACTTTTCATTTTTTCTCTTAGAAATTTTTTGCTCTTTCATTCATGAGGTTTAACAACATTCCTTTTCCATTTCTTGTTTGGTTTTAGGCTGTTAATTATATTGAGCAGCCACTACAGGAGCTGCAAGATATAGACAACAGAAGATAGATTGATCAAGACATAAGCTACATGCTAACAAAGTAGAAAAGTCAATACACAAAATGAACCAATTACAATTGAACAAGAGTATGTACCAGAATCTAAAACTAAAATGCTTCGATCTCAATTATAAGTCCAAATTTATGATCAATACTAAATGGAAAAGAATAAAAAAGAAACTCACAAGGTAAGATAGAGAAACATCAGGGTCAATGGTTGAATCATTGTTGTCGTTATCGTAACAGTAAGCCTCTCCTTCTTCAAGCTCAGTTTCCTCCATCATTTCTGCTCCACAATCAAACCCTAAACCTATCCCCTTCCTTCCATCCCTACTCCCAACAGAAATCATTCAAATAAATAATCCAAAAATTCAAAGACTTTTTCACTTTTCAAACCCCCAAAAGCCTCTCTTAACTTTAGCTACAACACACAAAACTCCCCACCCATTTATCAACGTTTCAAAAAAAATTCAGCTGAACTAATCAAGATCGCAGGAAAAACAGCAAAAAAATTTACCAACCCAGCGGACCTTAATTATTAATTATTAATAATAATGAACAAAATTAATCAAAACCCAACAAAAAAAATGATTAAATCTTTAAAAAAACAAAAAACAAATACAGATTTACGAAAGCTTTAGTCAGATTATTCTGGAAACTGTCTTGTAAAAGCTTTTGGATCGCCCCCACTACGATCTTTGTAAAGCTCAAAACTATGAGCAGAGAAAGAGAGAGAGAGAAAAATGAAGAAAGAGAGAGACTCTGGTTTTGGGGTATTACCAGCCGCGTTTATTTTTTCCTTTTTCTTTTTCTTTTGTTAGAGTTAATTAACGGAATAATATATTAATAATATATACACATGACAGATAGAAGCAAACTGATAACCTAACAGCTAGACATACTATAATTTGTTGAAAATTCTATCTCTATTTTAATAAATTTAACAAGCAAATAAAAATAGTCTTTTAATTAAGATTTATACTAAAATAGCTTTTTATTAGCCGTATTTAATGTACAATCTACTGCAAATTGAATGTATATTTTACAAGTTTTGAATCAATTTAATGAGGGTCAAATGACTGTATTTTCTAGAAGATACTACTTTAATTGAAATTTATAATAGGAAAATATTTTATTATTCGTATTTGATGTATAATGTGAAAAAGGTTGAAAATCTTTCACGTTTCAATTTTGCTTTAAAAATTAAATTTTTTCCTTAACTTTAAACAATAGAT
>JACEIK010001181.1:162682-174162 GCA_018107945.1 Datura stramonium
TAATTGCATCAAAATCAATCATTTCTAGTTCTATAAAGTCTGCTAAAGTCTGACGACCAACAACCTCTACTGTGCATCCCCGGTAGACCCTCTTGGCTATGATAGATTCACCTACGGGTATAGACACTAAAAAGGTTGCTGAATCGATTCTGGCATAATACCGAACTTTCGGGCAACTAATGGTGTAACATAATACAAGGTGGATCCTGGATCTATCAATACATAAACAGAATGAGAGCAAATGTCCAGCATACTTGTCACCACATCCAGCGACGACTCTGACTCCTGTCATCCTGGTAAGGCATAAGTGCGATCTGGATCGGTACCTAAGCTAGATGCCCCTAGTCTGCTTCGGCCTCTACCTGGCTGGAGCTGAGGGCCTACTCCCTGCTAGAGATGTTGGGGCACACGAGGTCCCGATCACTCTGACCCCTAGCTGGACAATCCCTCATCCGATGACCCCCCTGTCCACAAGTATAATATGCTGTGGAACCATATTTGCATGCCCTGGAGTGACGTCGACTGTAGACAGGGAAAAGAGGCATGGTATCTACTCTGCTCCTCTCCTTTCTGATGTTGTGAACCTGCTGATCGTGAGCTCTCGTCGTGTCCTGACTGCCCTCGACGACCAGATCCACTACCCTACTGCTGTTTTGAGGGTGGGGGTCTGGGTGGTCTGCCTAAAAATCGTGGCCTGGGTCCACCTTGGGACTCTGCCTGCATGTCACTAGGTCTGGCCCGCGGCGCTGCTCCTGATCTTCCCCCCTTATCTCCCGCTGCCGCTGCCTGATCCCTTCAATATTCTGAGCAAAAGCCTGGACGCAGGCAATATCCATGTCCTCTCATAGAGTGGCCGTAATACAAGTCTCCACATACTCTGGATTCAACCCCATAATAAACCGATGCACCCTAGCCGGTATGGTATCCAGAAAAATTGGTGCATATCGGGCCAAGGAGTCGAACCTCATAGCATACTCTCGAACACTCATCGACCCCTGCTCCAGATATAGTAATTGATCAACCCGGGCCTGTCGAATTTCCCGTGGTAGGTAATGGTTCAGGAAAGCCTCTGAGAAGCTGGGCCAAGTCGGAGGGGAAACATCTCTCCCTCGGGACCTCTCCCAACTCTCCTACCACAGTACTGTGATGTCCCGTAGCCAAAATACCACTAACTCAACCGACTTTGCAGGTGTAGCATGCATTACCCTGAAGATCCTCTCCATCTGATCCAATAAATCCTGAGGGTCCTCCGCCCGATCCATCCCTGTAAACTGTGGGGGGACTCAAGAAGAGGAACTCTCAGACCCTCGAACTATTAGGCCCTCCTGAGGACTTTGCGACTGTGGGTGCCACTGGCTGATGTTGTGCAGCCATCAACTGAGCTAGCATAACAACAGCACTCCTAACCTCATGATCTGATGGCACCGGTATAGAGACTGTTGGAGGTTGTGTCATCACATTTGCCGCTCCGAGCGACTCCTGGCGTAGTGGAGAGTGCTAGGGAGATCGAGACGAAGTCTCCCTGTCGCCGTCAGATCGGGCTGACTCTAACTGTGGCATCCTGCTAGTGCCTTCCCCTGCTACAACATCCAATCTCCTACCAATCATGACGTGTCGCGGGTCTGCCATTTTTCTGTAGAAAGAATATGGTAAGCTTAGGGACTCAACCCTATACTGTACAGCTCTATAGCACGACTGGATAAGAAGAAAGAGTAACCATCCTATCTTGCCTGGCAGCCTCCTGCCTATAAAATGTGGTGCACAATACATCCATAGAAAAGACTCTACTTAGCACGGCTTGCAGACTCCCTACGACATGACCTGGCTCTGATACCAAGTTTTCACGCCCCACCTTGGGAGGCATGACTAGCACCTGGTGCCCTACAAGGATCTGAACTGACTGAGCTGACTGAGCCTAAGCACTTCTGGTGCAGGGCTAACTCTAACTCGTAAGTCAAGAAAACAACGGGCTATATCTCGGCTGTAAACACAACCCCCGATCGACAAGGCGTTATAGCCACCTGTAAGGAAAACAGCTAACCAGAACCAGGAAATAACAGGGAGTCCTATGCGGGATGCCAAGGCACCATGATGTCTAGTTATGACGTAAAGTAAATTCAGTACTAAGTTAAACTATGGCCGCCTAGGCCGCTAATCTGCCAACTAAACAAGGCCCCACACGGCCAACACGTAAACTAAAACATATATGGGCCCCACACAGCAAACCGCAATAGAAACAATCTGCAAGTCTCTAGGAGTAATATGACGTCGGGAGAGGGCCCCGGCCTACCCATGAACTATAAAATCAAAAAGAAGTAAACCTTCTATCTACAAGCTCCGGAAGAAAGGAGCTACTCCCCTGGTGATGCTGGCTGAAAGCTACAAGGGACCTGCTGCTCGTCTATCTGTACCTGCAGGCAAGTAATGCAGCGCCCCAGAAAGGACGTCAGTATAATGTGTATTGAATATGTAAGGCGATAATTATAAATAACTAAAATAAGGAGATAAAACTGAAGATAACTGAAATAAAGGGGGTAGAGATCATACCTGAGTAATAAAACTTCTTACTATCTAACTTTATTAATAACTAAAGCAAACAAGAACCTCACCTGGACCCCATAAGTTGTAAGGTACAACCAGCACAAAATAACCCACCTAGGGCCCCCATAAGCCCTGGTAAGTACACCTCAGTCTATATACCCCTATCCACAGTCACACTAGGTCAACTAATAGCCATAGTCATCCTATCAATCCCCTGGTTCTGTAACTGAGCCCACTAGGCCCCTGACTGTAACTGTGTTAAAGTCCGGTGGACTCCTGATATCTGCACCCCGGGAACCAGGCTGGGTGTATAAATCCAACCATGGAATATGAGGACCTATGACCTCATATTTGTCCCTGGCGGACAGCATACTGCTCCGTAGAGCGATGTCATCTCGCCCCTGGCAGGCGTCCACACAGCTGATAAACCTGGGGCCGGTCATGAAGGCTATAAAGGCATAATCCATCCAAAACTAATATAGAATACTGGTCTCAGCTAATAATAACAACTAATCATAATAGACAAGCTGCTGGTACTCTTACTGTGGTTCAGACTAAGTTATCGTGCTAAGAAAACTAACTTGCCAAAGGAAACTGCCTTACCATACCTCGTTCACCGATTACTGATTAATTGGCGAGTTTCAGCTCGTATTCAACTATTCTTCTCAACTGCAATTATATTATTATAAGAATGAGACTAATTTCAATTCTAAATTCAGGGAAAACGATAACTTTATATATAAATATTAACTATATTTCAACTTGACAGAATACAATCGAAAAATCATGATTTCTCTAGAATCTAGAAGGGAGAAATGCTTACTTTAAGCCTGTGATCGTATTGACACTAGTTTGGAGAAATTCCAACAACTTTAGCTCGGCGGAGTTACGGTTCGCCGGGCGAATTTCGCAAAACTAACTCCGCAGTAATGCTCCCTGCAGCCTTCTACTTCGATACACGAAGTGAATTGAATTTGGACGGCATTTCGTAGCGTAAACGGAGGAATTTAACTTGTTTTCTCATGTTCTCTCACTGCTCTGGCTGTGTATATATTTGAAATATAACTTAAGATCAAAGGGTGGAACATATATATACTTGAGGCGGTGGATAGGGGTCTGTCGCACGGACCTTATCGCGCCAATTTGCGGGCGTGACACGAAGCCCATCACGGAGGGCATGATCCATGCCACGCTGCCCCCTTGGGCAGCTAGCCCAGCCTCCTCCCGCGCGGTCCCGACTTCGTGCTCGTCCGACCTTTCCCCAGCCCCTTTCTCGTACGTATTATATTCTAAAACTCATAACCAACGTACGAATAGGCCGTCTAAACATTAGAAACTTACGGGGTGTAACTGTTTAGGACCATAGGGCTTAGGAATGATGAAAATACCCTTAATGAATTTCTTGAATAAAACTGAACTAACAGTAACAACGGATGACAGAACGATCCATTGTTAGTTCCTACGGTCCGTTGTTACCACTCATTCCTACTCCCTGAGTTCAGGTCTCTGATCCCTCACCAAAACCGGACAGGACGGGTTGTTACTAGCTCCAACAGCTCGTTGTTGCCTGTCGTTGTCACCACTACCTTAACTTGGGACCCCTTTACACGATTGCTGACCACGACCCGTTGTTACCTGCAACGGGTCGTTCCACCACTCGTTACTTCCTCCTTGACCAAGGACCAGTGTCACAACGACTCCATCCAATGACTCATAACATCAAACAACGGGTTATTCCTTGACCCGTTACTTCCAACTTCAACCTACAGAAACTCACCACGGACACATCCAACGGGTCGTTGGTGGCACCAACAATCCGTTCCACGATTCGTTCTGAGAACATTTTCCAAATTTCTGCCACTTTCCATTCTTTAATCTCAAGTCTAGTCTTGGGCACTTCCAGGGTATTACAATTTCTCCCCCTTGGGAACATTCATCCTCGAATATGGGTAATCATACAGAAAAGCAAAGAAATGCAATCATCATTTTCAAATGTTGATCATATAAGCTGAAAACTAACGGAATGACTAACTCCGATTTAAACTACATGGCTGAACTGAATTCATGAACCATACATACATCCATATACATGAAAGAAACTGGGGCACATGAACTAAACATGAAACTGAATAGAGATTTCAAGAAAAAACTAATACCTCAAGCTGGAACTGAGCCGGTAGGGAATAGATGTGGGCATCTAGCCATCATATCCGCTTCGGCTTCCCACATAGCTCCCTCAACATGCTGATTCCTCCATGAAACTTTAACTAAAGCTACTTCCTTTTTTATTATCGTTCGAACCTACCGATCCAGTATTTCTACCAAAACCTCCGCATAACTAAGGTTGTCATTCACACCGACACTGTCCACTGGGACAACTAGAGTTGGATCACTCAAACACTTCTTTAAGAGCGAAACATGAAAAATAGGATGAACAGAAGCTAATTTTGAGGGCAACTCCAATTCATATGCCACCTTGCCAACCTGCTTCATAATCCGATACGGGACAATATAACGAGGACCGAGTGTTCCTTTCTTTCCGAATCTCATTACTCCCTTCATGGGGAACACTTTTAGAAGTACCCAATCATCAACTTCGAACTCAAGTTCCCTCCTTCTCACTCTGCATAGGAATTTTGGTGACTTTGAGCTATTTTCAACCTGTCCCGTATGATATGAACTTTCTCCATGGCCTCATGTACTGAATTTGGCCCTATCATCACAGCTTAACCGACCTCAAACCAACCAATAGGCGAACTAAATTTCCGTCCATAGAGAACCTCAAATAGAGCCATCTGAATGTTGGAATGATAGTTGTTATTGTATGCAAACTCAATAAGAGGAAAATGGTTATCCCAAATACCCTTGAAGTCAATCACACATGCTCTCAACATGTCTTCGAGAGTTTGAATTGTCTTCTCCACTTGACCATCCGTTTGCAGGTAAAATGTTGTACTAAGCTTAACCTGAGTACCAAGTCCTTTCTGAAACGACCTCCAAAACTAAGAGGTAAATTGGATACCTCTGTCTGATGTGATGGACAAAGGCACTTCATTCAACCGAACTAGCTCTCGGACGTATAGTTTGGCATAATCCTCCGTCGAATCCGTGGTCTTGACCGGTAAAAAATGAGCGGCTTTGGTCAGCCTGTCTACAACATCCAAATGGAGTCATATTGCCGATGAGTGTGAGGCAACCCTGTGATGAATTCCATATTGATTTCTTCCTACTTCCAAGTAGGAATACTGATAACCTAAAGCACACCTCCCAGTCTATGATGCTCAATCTTCACTTGCTGACAGTTTGGGCACTTAGCTACAAATTATGCGATGTCTTTCTTCATGCCATTCCACCAATAGACTTTTCGTAGGTCACGGTACATCTTGGTGGCACCTGGATGTATCGAATACCTGGAACTGTGAGCCTCATTCAACATCTTATTTCTCAAATCATCAACTTTTGGGACACACAAGCGACCTTGATATTGAAGCACACCATCTCCCCCTTTGGAGAAGACCTCTACCTTCTGATTCTAAATGGCTTCCTTTAACTCTACCAAATAAGGTCATTGTCTTGTCTAGCTTTTACATCAGTCACTAAGGACGATTCTGATCCATTCTGAACAATAACCCCGCCATCGGTCGAGTCAACCAAACGAACTCCCAACCTTGCAAGTCGATGCACATCCTTCACCAGCTACTTTCTCCCCTCATCCACATGGGACACACTCTCCAAAGAAAGTCTAATAAGTGTGTCTGCTACTACATTAGCCTTGCCCGAATGGTAAAGGACACTCATGTTATAATCCTTAAGTAGCTCCAACCACCTCCTTTACCATAAATTTAGATCCATCTAGGTAAACACATATTGAAGACTCTAATGGTCGGTAAACACATCTACATGGACCCCATACAAATAATTTCTCCATATCTTCAAGGCGAATACCACCGTTGCCAATTCAAGATCATGGGTCGGGTAATTCTTCTCATGAACTTTCAGCTGTCTAGAAGCATATGCTATAACATTGTCGTGCTGCATCAATACACTACCAAGTCCGATTCTCGAAGCATCACAATACACCACAAACCCATCTGTACCCTCCGGTAGAGTTAACACCGGTGCTGAGATAAGTCGAGTCTTCAACTCTTGAAAGCTCCTCTCACAAGCCTCCGACCATTGAAATTTCACTTTATTTTGGGTCAGTTTGGTCAATGGCGCTGCAATAGATGAAAAGCCCTCAACAAATCTCTGATGGTACCCGTCTAAAACCAAGAAACTCCTGATATCTAAAGGATTCACCGGCCTAGGCAAATTCTTCACCGCTTCTATTTTCTGAGAGTCCACCTTTATCCCTCACTTGACACCACATGACCCAAAAATGCCATCGAGTTTAACCAAAACTCACACTTTCTGAATTTGACATATAGTTAGTGATCCTTTAGAGTCTGTAGTACCACCTTCAAATGAGCGACATGCTCCTCCTCGCTCCGAGAGTATTTCAGGATGTCGTCAATAAACACGATCACGAACATATCCCAGTGTGGATTGAACACCTTATTCATCAAGTCTATAAAAGATATAGGAGAATTCATTAGTCCAAAAGACATAACTACAAACTCATAATGACCATACCGTATTCTGAAGGCTGTCTACGGGATGTCACTCTCCCGAACCCTGAGTTGATGGTACCCGTACCTGAGGTCTATCTTTGAAAAACACTTGGCGCCCTGAAGCTGGTCAAACAAATCATCAATCCTTGGTAGAGGATACCTGTTCTTGATGGTGACCTTGTTCAATTGCCGATAATCAATACACATACAAAGAGAACCATCTTTGTTTCGGACAAATAGAATTGGTGCACCCCATGGGAATTTGCTCGGTCTAATGAAACCCTTATCTAAAAGGCCCTTCAACTGTTCCTTCAAATATTTTAGCTCGGCTGGAGCCATTCTATAAGGAGGAATAGATATAGGTTGCGTATCAGGAAGAAGGTCAATATCAAAATCAATCTCCTGCTCGGAAGGGATTCCCGGTAGATCATTTAGGAAGACTTCTGGATACTTACATACTACTGGGACTGACTGGATAATCGGGGTCTCGGAGCGTGCGGTGGATCTACTGAACTGGAAGCTGGTCCTCGGCCCCTATCATGGCCCTGTCTAGCTGCTGGTAAATCTCTAAGCATATGTCTGGGCTTCCCACACCCGAAACAAGCACCTGTACTCACCAAGCACTGACCAGTGCTCCCCCGACCACACCTTCTGCAAACTGGGATACTAAAATATACGGGCCTACTGTGCTGACCCCTAGAGCCTAATGCTCACCCACTCTGGTCGTGCCTTGGTCTAGATGGCACACTCATCGTTGAAGATGTTGGGGCTAAAGATCTATGGTGGGTCTGTTGTCGGTGCCCACCACCTGGCCTTGGCTGAGAAAACCTATAGCTGTCTGTCCTGGACCTCTTGGCCTCTCTCTCCCTCATATGAGCCGCCTACATCTTCTAGGTGTATAAGACTATCTGAGGGAAATCCATATCCTTATAGAGCATAGCGGTCCTGCAATCCTTGTCTAAATAGTCCGCCAGCCCATAAACAAACCTGTTCACTCGCGCCCTCTGATCCACCACTAACTCTTGGCGTACTTTGACAGATGAGTGAACTAAAGCGCATACTCATGCACCATCATCTTCCCCTGCTTAATATTCACGAACTCGGTTGCCTTCAACTCCCTCATCTAGCGAGGGAAGAACCAATCTAGAAAAGCAACGTGGAACTCCTCCCAAATAATAGTGCCTGCTCTGGTTGCCCTACTGATATTCCACTTTCTAAACCAAATGTGTGCGACCCCCTTCAACTAATATGAGGCCAAATCAGCACACTCTACTCCATTCACCCCCATGACCTTGGTGACTTTAACAATCTTATCGATAAACTCATGTGGTTCCTCGTCCACCTTGGACCCAAGAAACTCTGGTTGGTTCATCCTTATGAAATATCTTACTCGATCTGCACACGCATTCCCGTTCTGCGGGACATTCGCCACTGCCTACCAGTTGACATGGGCGGTCAAGGCCTGCGCTAGCATCTAAATGGTTGCCCTAAATTCAGCGTGGGCAACCGGTTTCAGTACATGGTACTCATGGACTGGTGCGGCTTATTGGTGCCTGTCTCTATTGCCATCCTCGTGGCCATTTTCATTCTCATTCCTTCTACCATTAACTCTGCGATGAGGCATAATTCTGCAATCGCGAATAGCACGGGTTAGAAGGATAGGGAGAAATTTCATCGCATGACATAGATCATGAAAGAAGGGAACATTTCCTAAACATTCCGTAGCCTCTTCGTCAAAAGTGTGGCGCGCTTCACACCCATGAAAAAGACTCTACTTAACGCGGCTTTCAGACACCCTAGGAAACTTCAAACCTATTGCTCTGATACAAAGTTTGTCACGACCCAAACATAGGCCTGGATCAAGACACAGGACAGGGAGCCCCGAGAGACTCTAACTCAACCCATGGCATGAACATACATCTAACTCAATCAAATGAAATGGAAGAATTAACATGATGAACATAGAAGAAGTCTAGCATAAGACATAATCCAAAAATACAACACGAGTCTGAAGGTGAATACAATCTATTGTCTGAAAAGCCTCTAAGTCTGATGAGTTTATGGGACAAGACCCCAACTAACTCTCGAAGTCTAAAACTGAACATACGCAAATATAACTGAATAAAAGAGGGGCCCTTGACTGATGAGGAATAACCAACAGGAACTGATGCTAACTCTGAAAGCTGGGTAGTAGCGGGGCTGAGTCTGAAGATCAGAGTCTGTATCATGAAACGGTACAGCATAGAGTATGCGGTCAGTACTTCGAATGTAACAAGTATGCAAGGTAAGTAAAACCGCCAATTAAGTAAAATCATTTAAAACATGCATAACATAAAACATGATTACAACAATAATCTGAGAGTAAGGCTTGCATGCTATTTTCTAAAATAATGATCTCAACATAACTGAACATCATAACTGAATCAAATGACCCAAAGCTTAAATCTGATAATCATAAGTAAAACTAAACATTGGGTCAAACCTACTTAAGAACATATATATAGATATATCATGAATGATAAACATGCATAACTGAAATCATGAGGAACAATGGGAGATTCGTCATATAACCAACATACTACGATAGAGCTTACGTGGTCCTAACTGTCACACTCAAGTGGGTAGAGCCGTCCATAGCCTTGCCATGGCTAAGGACGATACCATGATATTGATATCAAGCTCGAGGCCTAATAGGGTCGAGGGATAGCTCACAAGGGAGGTCCCAAAGTATATTTATAGAATGTATAATCGTACATTGGCGTAGTTCTGAGGCATATGGTGATCGACCCTTAGCCTACTCGGTGCTAGACACTACTCCCAAAAACATACATATGCTCTCCATCATTTTTCAACAAAGCTTACTATCGTCTATTGATGAAGCACAATAATCAAATACAATATCAAATCTAAAATCATATATGAGGAGCCCTAGCTCAAACCTTACCACAAGTCGAACATAAATGGGAGTCTTAACTCCAAAACCATGTGGTAAGCTTAATTTGGGAAATCATAAATCATAATTGAACATATGAGCATTACCCAATACTTTATCATGCTTGAAAATACTTTATTCACTTGAAAATATGATCAGAAATATGGGTAACTTGAAAACATATTTTTCATCGATAGCATCTCATCATACTTGAACATTCATCATAAATCTCAACTTTCATGAACTTATCATAAATGGGCATTTCAATTAATAAAGCTTGAAACATGATTATAATCAAAAATAATGTAAAACTTGCCCATGAATCATAATTTAATAGTAGAAACGTATTTAGATCATACCCATGTAGAAAATTAGGAATTTCATGCATTGGGTTAAAACCCTATAGGATCAACATATAAATTTTCATGAATTAGAGAGAGATTAGGCATGGGTGTGAACGAATTCACCCATTCATAACCCTACATACCTGGGGAAGAACTGATTTTACCACTCCGTGATTGCCCAATGGAAGATTGAAAAAAAGCTTTGAAGAGAGCCTAACTTGATCACCTTCTAAACCCTTCAATTTGCACGCATGGATGAGAATGAGCCTAAAATAGATCTACCCCTCATAAAATACTTCATTTCAAGCCTTAAACGACGTAGTTTAGGACCCTAGGGCTTAGGAATGATGAAAATACCCTTAATGAATTTCCTAAAAAAAACTGAACTGCTAGTGACAACGGACGATAGAACGATCGGTTGTTATCTCCTACAGTCCATTTTTACCACTTGATGCTACTCCCTGATTTTGGGTCTCTAATCCTTCACCACAAACGGACAGGATGGGTCGTTGCTAGCTCCAACGACTCATTGCTGCCAGTCGTCGTCACCACTGTCTTAACCTGGGAATCCTTTACACGACTGCTAATCATGACGTGTTGTTACCTGCAAAGGGTCGTTCCATGACTCGTTACTTCCTCCTTGACCAAGGATCAGTCTCACAATGACTCCATCCAATGACTCGTAACATCAAACAACGGGTCGTTCCTTGACCCGATACTTCCAATTCCAACTTGCAAAACCTCTCCACGGACACATCCAACGGGTCTTTGGTGGCACCAACGATCCGTACCATAACCCGTTTTGAGAATATTTTCTAGATTTTCCACTTTCCATTTTTAAATTTTGGGTCTAGTCTTGGGCACTTCCGGGGTATTACATTACTAATATTAGTGGTGGTGATAGTTATGATGATGGGGGTGGTAGGTGTTATTGTGACTGACGTGATGATGAAGTTGATTGATGTTAGTAGTTGATGATGGCAATTGAAAAATATGTGGTGATTGTCGATGTGTTGGTAGTAATTGGCCACGGTTCTATTTGTGATAGTGAAT
>JACEIK010001181.1:174265-191119 GCA_018107945.1 Datura stramonium
CATATAATTATAATGATAGAAGTGGTATGTGTAGTACATAACTGAGAATAGTTGTTAGAAGAATTGGTGGTTGCCAGTACTTGTTGTGATGTCAGAGTTAGTTGGCTACATTAATGGTGGTTGACAATGGGGGCTGAGGTAGTGTCACGATCCGGCTAAAACCCCAGATCGAGACACGGGACCTAGAACTAAGAATGGTTCCAAGATAACCCATGGTACATACATAACATGACTTAATAATATAATCCAGCAAAAAATAATGTGAACATGAATATCATAAAGTGTATATCAAACAATAACATCACAACGTTGAATCTCAAAGCTGAACATACTAGTCTATGTATGAAAAACCTCTACTATCTGATGAGATGCTGGGACAAACCCCTAGCTAACTCCAAATCTGAAGCTAAACTAACATAACAAATCTAAATTGATAGATCTCCTCAGATGATGAGGACTCACACAAAGCAAGGGCTGAACTGGACTGAGATGGGAGCAAGCTATCGAAGAGACTGAGCTGGACCACCCGAACCTATATCATGAGACGATATAGCATAGAGTATGCGGTCAGTACTTAGAATATACTGAGTATGTAAGGTAAGTAAAACATGTTTAGTAAAATATTAGTTGAAATCATGCATATAAATTAAAAGGATCATGAGAGTAAGGATTGTATGCTAAAAGATGTATCTGAGATATACATAATCATAAGCTGGTTATCATAACTGAACATAATGACCCAAGATTTAAAAATAGAAATCATATGACTTGTCATGGCTGAAATCATAAGTAAAAGCTCATAAACTTATCATTGGATCAAATCTACTGTAAAACATAATATCATAAGTCATGAACATGAGTAACTGAAATCATGAGGAATAATGGGAGACTCATCATAATTGACACCATCACAATAGAGCTTACATGATGCCCCAACTATCACACTCAAGTGGGCAAAGCCGTCCAAAACTTTGCCAAGGCAAAGGATGCTAAACCATGACATCAATGTCAAGCTAAGCCCCTTGGGGCGGGGAAAAACTCTCTTGAGAGGTCCCACACACACACACACACACATATATATAGCTCTACATTGGCGCGTAGTTCATGAGACCGGGGAACCTCAGAACCCCAAACGTACTCAAGACTAGACACTACTCCCAAAACATGCATAGTGCTCATATAATCATATCCTCAAAACATAGATTGAGTTTGAACATTGGGAGTCTTGACTCCATATCATATCATAAGTTGCATTGGGAGTCTTGGATCCAAATCATATCATAAACTAATCTTATTAGCCTTGGATAAATCATAATAAACATACTTAACTTGTATGGGCTTACCCAAATCATAAAATCATGCATACCTAAAATAGACTTCATAAGTCAAAGTCATGGAATCATAAATTGAGAGTTCATAGACATTAGGCATACTAGATAACTCATCATACTTTAAATCATGGATCATAAGCTTGAATTTTCATAAAACTTGCATAATAAGGCATATTTTCTTAATAACTTGAAATCATGAATTTATAATCGAATTGAGTGTAAAATCTTCCCATTAGACTTAGATCATACATTTGAACATGAGGGGATTAGACCCATAAACATAACATAGGTAGTTTCATAGAATTGGGTTAAAATCCTAGGAATCAATACACTTGATTAAGAACTTGAATTCATGAATTTGAGAAGAAGTTTGGGCATGAGAGTAGAAGAAGTCCCCCATTCGTAGTCCTACATACCTCGATAAACTGATTTTCAAACTAGTCTTGAAAGCCTAAGAGAATTGGGGAAGAAATTGAGAAGAATTCTAATTTGATCTTGGAAGGAAATTTCAATTCAATGAATGCATGGGAGCCTAATGACTTAGGATAGGCTAAAACCTCGTAAAACACGTATTTTAGGGCTTAAAACAACATCAATAAAGAATTAGAAGCTTGGAAAATTACAGAGCTACCTTCGGGAAATCGCTTGAAAAACCTGACTGCCAGCTACAACAACCTATCCAACAAGTCGTTGAAGGATACGACGGGTCGTTGGNGGTCATCTCTTCTCGGTTCTTATTTCGACATAACAGTTTAACATAAGCAACCAACAAGTCGTTGAAGGATACGACGGGTCGTTGGACCATCCGTTGTATCTTAAGCACTTTTGGTACTCTATTGAAGTTCTGACCAATGACCGATCAGGATGAGTTTCCATATGAAACAACAACTCATCAGTCCATCCGTTGTCACCACTACCTTACCTACAAGAATTTCAAACTTCATCCAATAAGACCATAATACGGATTGTTACACGGCACAACAAGCTATGGTATCCATTTGTTATCTTAGAACCAATCTTAGACCCCTTACTGGACTCCACCCAATGACTGCTTATGATGGCCCGTTGGATCATCCAACGAGTCGTTTCTAGGCTTGTTGTTTCTGGGAGGCTTAACTGGAGGCTTACAACAAGGTGTTGCAATAGGTCGTTCTTTGCTAGAATGACTCATTCCTTGAGTCGTTTTAAGATCCTGGTGCAATTTTTTGCTGTCTTTATCTGATTCAACCGTCGGGTCTAATCTTAGTGACTTTTGGAGTGTTACAAGTAGCTGGTGGTTGACAATGGTAATGATGGTGGTGGTTGTGATGATAGAGGTGATTAATGATGGTGGTTGGTGGTTTTGGCCAGAGTGATGATGACATACCTCTTAGTGATATTAAGACTTTGTTCCAGTTCTTAATGACTAAGACCTATTAAGACCAAATAAGTGTTTAAATCTTAATGAAAACAAATGTACTTAATAGCCTAAGGTCTGAACCATTCAGATTCAAACCTCCATTAAGTGCAAACAAATAAGACCTAAGTCTGCACTCTCCTCCCTGGAGATCCCCATAATCTGGGTAATCTTCTGAATCTCATCAATGAACTCTTGTGGATCCTCATCCACCTTTAACCCAAAGAATTTCGGTGGATTCCACACTTGCGCCATAGCATTTCCATTAGGGTTCACAGGTGCCACTGCTTGATGATTGGCCTGTGCTGTGACGACCTGAGCCAACACCTAAAATGCAGCCTGAAACTCTACATAGGTAACCTGCTCATTCATCAAGTCTGCTAGAGCTGATGGGGCTGGTTGGTTCCCATTACCATTTCTCCTTCCGTTTGCTCGTTTGGGAGGCATTGTCTAGGAACGCGTAAAGCACGAGTTAGAAGAGCAACTTTTATAGTTTCACATTCTACGCACGATAAGAATCATGAAGAAAAGAAATTATTCTAAAATTCCTTGTAGCCTCTTCCTCATAAATGTGGCGCGCTTCACACCCATAAAAGAGACTCTACCTAACGCGGCTTTCAAACACCCTAGGACACTCTAAATCAAATGCTCTAATACCAAGTTTTTTATAACCCGAGAATAGACCCCAAACGCGATACGAAATCTAGAACCACGAATGGCTCCAAGTTAACCCATGGCATAGCATAGTTCTAACATAACAACTAATATAGCATATTTGAGTGAAAGCTAATTGAAAATAAACTGATCATTATGCATAAGGACATAGTTTGTTAAAATAATGAATCATAAGCTGAAGCTACACTACACTGTCTGAAAGCCTCTACTAGACTGATGAGTTGCAGGGACAAGTCCCCATCTAACTCCAAAATATGAAACTAAAATAATACTAAACAAAAGGAAAAATAACTCCTGTCCTCGAAAGATGAAGACTTACCACTACTAGCTGATGAAGTATGGAGCGTGTCTAATCGTGGGGCTGAGTCTGAATACCTGGATCTATATCATGAAATGATATAGCACATATAGTATGCAGTCAATACTTGAAATATATTGAGTATATGAAAATGTAACTGAAAACGAAAACCTGCTATGAATCTGAGAAAATACTATACATAAACATAGTTGAATGCATAAGATGAGGTAAAGTACAACAACCCTCTATGAGATGCATGAATACCGACATAGGATGCTAGTTTGAAAAACTTTTAATGAAATACAATTAAATCTAGTTTTAGGGTCATATACATTTACTAAAGACTGAATCTGAAATCATAAACCAAAAACTATAACCAAAATAACTGTACCGAAACTGAAACTGAACTATATTGTGGGAGAGCCTATTAACCAACAAACTCCAATGTGAGCCTCATGGAGCCCAACCTATAACCCCCGGTTGGAAGGGTGTTCATACCTTACTAAGAGTAAGAACCATGAATGGCGTGATATCACTCATGAACTCAGGGAGACAATCTCAACTAACGACGACCCTTGTATGCGCCATTGAGGCATGGGAGACTCTCTTACTGGCAAGGATCTCATATTCCTTAGACTAAGGGATACATTCTCTACTATTGAGAATCCCTTATCCTACGGTGGCACCGTAGTTCTAAGACCCGAGTGTGCTGGAACCCCGAAACTACTCAGTGCTAAGTACTACTCCCAACTGGACAGAACCATAAACATGCTAATCATACTGAATTCATGAAAATCATAGACCCAAATCATAGTGTAAATCATATGTACAGACCATATTTTTGAAAACATTGCTAAATCATGGCTAGTCTTAGAAATCACGCTATTATATCATGGACATAAATCATGAATTTAAGAAGGGAATCATGAACATACATAGTTATTGATCACAAGAAGCTCGAAATACATGACTAGCATAAGAGAATTCATACATAGAATCAAAATCCTAAGGCATGCTTTTCTAGGGAATCAAAATAGCTAGGGCTTTTTTCACGACCCGAACATAGACTTGATTCGCAATATGGGACAAGGAGTCCAAAGAGACTCCAATTCGACCCATGGCATGAAAATACATCTAACTCAATCAAATAAAGTGGAATACTCAACATAATAACATAGCAGAAGCATAATCATGACATAACATAGAAAGTGGAACGCACTTCATACATGACAGCTAGATACTACATATAGTTTGAAAGCCTCTAATATATCTGATGGGTTGATGGGACAGCACCCCCAACTAACCTGAAAAATATGAAACACTGAACATAAAGGACAACTAATATCAACTGGTCCTCGGTTGATGAGGACTCAACAATGAACTAGATACTAACTCCGGGAACGAGCTAAAGACGATGTTGGCTCGGAAGATCGCGGCCTGTATCATCAAACGATACAGCATAAAGAATGCGGTCAGTATTTGAAATGTACTGAGTATGCAAGGTAAGTAAAACGAACATTTTAAATACATAAAAGTTCATAAGAGTAGGACAACATGATCATAACATATATTTTATAATGCAACATAAGGCCCAAGGTTTCAAAACATTTGTAACCAATCATAATCATAATAATAGGAAAAAATCTTCATTTAATGTAATTTGAGCCAAAAATAATATGAATATAACCATGCATAAATCATGAGGAATAATGGGAGGACTTGTCATAACCGACACCATCATGGTAGAGCCTTACATGATGCCCCAACTATCTCAATCAAGTGAGCAGAGTCGCCCTAGGCTTTCCAAGCAAGGGACGTGCAGTATGTGATATCACGAAAGAGGGGATCCATTAACATTGTAATGTATCAATATGAACCTACGGTGGCACGTAGTTATGACACATTGGCGTAGTCCTTTGAACACCGAGCTACTCGGTGCTAGATACTGCTTCCAAAAACATGCACATTAGGCTCATATGTAAATCATAAACATCATTCATGAGATTCATGGACAAATAAATATTAACATCGTTGATCCCCATTTACATACATGTTTATCCATGAATCAAAGGCCCATGAATCGGCCAATATCATAAATCGATAAATCATTAAATTCATATCATAAATTATAAATCATACTTGAACATGTGGGCATTGCCTAATACTTTAACATGCTTGGAAATACTCAATTTACTTGAAAACATTATTATAAATATGGGTAACTTGAAAACATGTTTTTCATCATTAATATCTCATCATACATGAATATTCATCAAAAATCTCAACTTTCATGAACTTCTCATAAATGGACTTTTAGATTTATAAATCTTGAAACATGATTTTAATGAAAAACAATGTAAAACTTGCCCATGATTCATTATTCAATAATAAAAAACTCATCTAAATCATACGCATGTAGAGAATTAGGAATTTCATGTACTGGGTTAAAACCCCATAGAATCGACATAGGAATTTCCATGATTTAGAGAGAGATTGGGAATGGGTATGAATGGATTTACCCATTCATAACTCTACATACCTGGGGAAGATCTTATTTTACCACTCCTTGATTGCCCGAAGAAAGATTGAAGGAAAGCTTGAAGAAATCTAACTTGATCACCTCCTAAACCCCTTCAATATGCATGCATGGATGTGAATGAGCCTAGGATAGATTTCCCCCATAAAACACTGCATTTTGAGCCTTAAATGACGTAGTTTAGGATCCTAAGACTTAGGAATGATGAAAATACCCTTAATGAATTTTCTGAAAATTCTGCACTGGCAGTGACAACGACTGATCCTATGGGTCGTGCCTTGGTACCACGACTCGTGGTGACCGTCCATTACATCGCCTGCCAATTCTCAACTTCTCAAATTCTAATCCCACGACTCGACAGGATGAGTCGTTACATCATACGATGATCTGTTGGATCCTCCCGTTACTCCCCCTGATGACCTGCAACAGGGCTTTCCCACGAGCCACACCTCGACTCATGCCTCCTTCCAATGAGTAGTGGTTTCCATCCGTCACCTCAACTGGAGATTTTTCCTACTCCTTCCCGTGGTTACTTACAACGATCCGTTGTTACTCATAATGAATCGTTCTGCGACTTGTTACTATCTCATAGACTAAGGGCCAGCCTCACCACGACCACAAACAACGACTAGTGACATCAAACCATAGGTCGTAACTTGACCCGTTACTCCCAAGTCCAACCCTGTTGTACCTCACCACGAACACCTCCCATGGGTCTTTGGTGGGACCAATGATCCGTGGCATAACCCATTATATGAAAATTTCCCAGATTTTCTCCATTTTCTATTTTTAAATTTTGGGTCTAGTCTCAGGCACATCTGAGGTATTACAATATCTCCCCCTTGGGAACATTCGTCCTTGAATGTGGGAAATCATACAGAAAAAGGAGAAATGCAACCATCATAATCAATTATTGATCATATAAGCTGAAACTGACGGAATGACAAACTCTGATTTACACGACCTGACTGAATTGAATTCACAAACCATACATACATACTTTGACATAAAAGAAACTTAGGTACATGAACTGAACATGAAACTAAATAGAGTACTAGGGAAAAACTGATACCTCAAGTTGGAATTGAGCCGGTAGAGAATAAATGTGGGTATCTAGCCATCATGTCTGCTTCGTCTTCCCACGTAGCTCCCTCAACATGCTAGTTCTTCCATAAAACTTTAACTGAAGCTACTTCCTTATTTCTTAGCCTGCGTACCTGACGATCCAGTATTTCTACCGGAACCTCCTCATAACTAAGGTTATCTCTCACACCAACACTGTCCATCGGGACAACTAGATCCGGATCACCCAAAAACTTCTTTAAGAGTGATACGTGAAAATCAAGATGAACAAAAGCTAATTCTGAGGTCAACACCAATTCATATTCCACCTTACCAACCGGCTTCAAAATCTAATAGGGGCCAACATAACAAGGACTGAGTTTTCCTTTATTTCCAAACCTCATCACTCCCTTCATGGGAGACACCTTTAGAAACACCCAATAACCCACTTCGAACTCAAGTTCTCTCCTTCTCACATCGGCATAGGACTTTTGATGACTTTGAGTTGTTTTCAACCTATCCTGTATGAGCTGAACTTTCTCCATGTCCTCATGGACTGAATCTGGTCCTATCATTGCAGTTTCACCAACTTTAAACCAAACAATAGGCGATCTGTATCTCTGCCCTTAGAGAGCCTCAAACGGAGCCATCTGAATACTGGAATAGTAGTTGTTATTGTATGCAAACTCGATAAGAGGCAAATGATCATCCAAACTACCTTTGAAGTCAATCACGCATGCTCTCAACATGTCCTTGAAAGTCTAAATTTTCTGTTCCGCTTGACCATCCATTTGCGGGTGAAATGTTGTGCTGAGCTTAACCTGGTGCCTAGTCCTTTTTGAAACGACCTCTAAAATTGAGAGGTAAATCTCTGTCCGATATGATGGAAAATGGAACTCCATGCAATCGAACCAACTCCCAAATGTATAGTTTGGCATAATCCTCCAGGGAATCAGTGGTTTTGACTGGTAGAAAGTGAGCGGCTTTGGTCAACTTGTCCACAACAATCCAAATGGAGTCATATTGTCGACGAGTGTGAGGAAAACCTATTATGAAGTCCATATTGATCTATTCCCACTTCCAAGTAGGAATGCTAATATCCTAAAGCACACCTCCCAGTCTCTGATGCTCGACCTTTACTTGCTGATAGTTTAGACACTTAGCCACAAACTCTGTGATGTCTTTCTTCATACCATTCCACCAATAGACTTCTCGTAATTCACGGTACATCTTGGTGGCACATGGATGGATTGAATACCTGAATCAATGAGCCTCGTGCAACATTCGGTTCCTCAAATCATCAACATCTGAAACACATAATCGGTCTTGGTATCGAAGCACGCCATATCCCCCTTTGGAGAAGACCTCTACCTTCTAATTCTGAACGGCTTCTTTTAACTTTACCAAAATAGGGTCCTCCTCTAGATTTTACATCAGTCACCAAGGATGATTCTGATCCATTCTGAACAATAACACCACTACCGATAGAGTCAACCAACTGAACCCCCAACCTTGTAAGTCGGTGTACATCCTTCACCGGCTCCTTTCTTCCCTCATCCATATGGGACACACTCTCCATAGAGAGTCTACTAAGTGCGTCTGCTACTACATTAGCCTTACCGGGATAGTAAAGGACACTCATGTCATAGTCTTTGAGTAGTTCCAACCACCTCCTTTGCCGTAGATTTAGATCCTTCTGGGTAAACACATATTATAGACTCTTATGATCCGTAAACACATCTACATGGACCCCGTACAAATAATGTCTCCACATCTTCAAGGAGAATACCACCGCTGCAAACTCAAGATTGTGCGTCGGGTAATTCTTCTCATGAACTTCAGTTGTCTGGAGGAATATGCTATAACCTTGTCGTGCTGCATCAAAACACAACCAAGGACGATCCTTGAAGCATCACAATACACCACAAACTCATCTGTACCCTCCAGTAGAGTTAACACCGGTGCTGAGGTGAGGTGAGGTGAGTCTTTAGCTCCTGAAAGATTCTCTCACAAAAGCCTCCGACCTTTGGAATTTCACTTTCTTTTGGGTCTATTTAGTCAATGGCGCTGCAATGGATGAAAATCCCTCAACAAACCTTCTATAGTATCCAGCTAAGTCCAAAAATCTTTGGATAACTGAAGGATTCACTGTTCTAGGTCAATTCTTCACTGCTCCTATATTTAAGAGTTCACCTATATGCCCTCACTTGATACCACATGGCCTAAAAAAGCCAATGAGTTAAATCAAAACTCGCATTTGATGAATTTAGCATATAGTTGGTGATCCTTGAGAGTCTGTAGCACCACCCTCAAATGAGAGGCATGCTCCTCCTCACTCTAAGAGTATATCAGGATGTCATCAATGAACACGATCACAAACATATCCAAGTATGGCTTAAACATCCTGTTCATCAAGTCCATAAAAGTTATAGAAGCATTCGTTAGTCCCAAATATATAACTACAAACTCGTAATGACCATACCGCGTCCTGAAGGCTGACTTCAGGATGTCGCCCTCCCGAACTCTGAGTTGATGGTACCCGGATCTGAGATCTATCTTCGAAAAGCACTTGGCACCCTGAAGCTGATCAAACAAATCATCAATTCTGGGTAGAGGGTACCTGTTCTTTATAGTGACCTTGTTCAATTGCTGATAATCAATATACATACAAAGAGAACCATCTTTCTTTCAGACAAAGAGAACTGGTGCACCCCATGGGGATTTGCTCGGTTTGATGAAACCCTTATCTAACAGGTCCTTCAACTGCTCCTTCAACTTCTTTAACTTGGTTGGGACCATTCTATAAGGAGGAATAGATATAGGTTGTGTATCGAGAAGAAGGTCAATACCAAAATAGATCTCCCGCTCGGGAGGGATTCCTGGTAGATCATCTGAGAAAACATCTGGATACTCACATACTACTGGGATTGACTGGATAGTCGGGATCTCGGACTCAACATCCTTAACCCTAACTAGATGGTATACACAACCCTTAGAAATCATCTTCCTGGCCTTAAAATAGGAAATAAAATGACCTACAGGCACGGCTGAACTACCCTTGCACTCTAAAACTGACTCATCCGAAAAGTGGAACTCCACCGCATGGGTTCTTCAATTAACGGACGAATAACATTCATACAACCAATGCATGCCGAGAATAATATCAAAGTCAGTCATGACTAACTCTACTAGGTCTGCGGATGGGACTTTCTACAATACTATGATCGGGCAACTTTTATACACCCGCCTAGCTACAACTGAATCACCAACGGGAGTAGAGACTGAGAATGGTTCTGACAGAATTTCAGGACTGATCCCAAAGCTACTAGCAATATAAGGTGTCACAAAAGACAAGGTAGCCACTGTATCTAACAAAGCATAAACATCAAGGTGAAACACTCGTAACATACTAGTAACCAACATCTAGTGAAGCCTCTTACTTCTGACGCGAGGCGAGGGCATAGAATCTGTTTTGGCGTTGTTAGCCACCCCCACTAGTGGATGCTCCCTAGGGAGCTAAGCATACTGGGGCTGCTACTGACCTGGTAGTTTGTGCACGGCCTCTATCATCACCCTGTCTAGCCAATGGACACGCTCGATGCATGTGACCAGATCTACCGCACCCATAACAGATATCTGAGCCGAGTAAACACTCCCCGGCATGACTCTTTCCACACTTCCCGCAGGCCGAAAATGTGTGCTCTGCCTGCATGCCCCTATGGTCCCTCGAACCTGAGGCCCTGCTCCTCTGATCACCCTTCGATCTGGATAGAACACTGGCTGATGATGGTGCTGGGGCTAGTGACTTTTGTTGAATCTAAGGGCGGTGACCACCGCCAGATCTCTGCTGAGTGAACCCATAGCTGTCTATCCGGGACCTTTTGGCCTCTCTCTCCCTTATATGCGTTGCCTCTATATTCTGGGCGTATAAGACTATCCGAGGGAAATCCATATTTAGGTGGAGCATAGCGGTCCTGCAATCTTTGTTCAAATAGTTCACCACCCCATGAACAAATCTGCTCACTCGCGCCCTTTGATCGACCACTAACTCTAGGGTGTACTTTGATGAGCGAGTGAACTCAAGGGCATACTCCGTACCATCATCTTCCCCTGCTTAAGATTCACGAACTCAGCTGGCTTCAACACCCTCATCTCTCGAGGGAAAAACCGATCCAGAAAAGTAATGTGAAATTCCTCCCAACTGATAGGGCCTGCTCCGGCTGCCCTACTATCCTTCCACTGTCGAAACCAAATGTGTGCGACCTCCTTCAACTGATATGAGGCCAACTAAGCACACTCTACTCCATTCAATCCCATGACTTGGGTGATCTTCACAATCTCATTGATAAACTCATGTGGATCCTCGTATACCTTGAACCCAATAAACTCTGGTGGGTTCATCCTTAAGAAATCTGTAACTCATGTCGCTGCCGTATTCCCGTTCTGCGGGACATGCGCCACTGCTTGCTGGTTGAACTGGGTGGTCAAGGCCTGCCCTATCATCTGAACGCCTGCCTGAAATTTCAGCATGGGCAACCGACTCTAGTGCATGGTGCTCCTGGACTAGTGGGGCTTGTTGGTGCCCGTCTCTGTTGCTATCCTCATGGCCGTTTTCATTACATTCCTTCTACCGTTAACTCTACGGGGATCCATGATTCTGCAATCGCGAATAGCATGAGTTAGAAGGATAGGGAGACATTTCATCACACGACATAGATTATGAAAGAAGGGAACATTTCCTAAACGTCTCATATCCCCTTTGTCATAAGTGTAGCACGCTTCACACCCATGAAAAAGAATCTACTTAACGCGGCTTTCAGACACCCTAAGACACTTCAAACATATTGCTCTTTACCAAGTTTATCACGACCCGAATGTAGACCCGGATCGCAATAGGGGACAAGGAGCCCCGAGAGACTCCAAGTCGACCAATGGTATGAACATACATCTAACTCAATCAAATAAAGAGGAATACTAAACATAATAACATATAGGAAGCATAATCATGACATAACAGAGAAGGCGGAACGCACTTCATACATGACAGTTGGATACTACATATAGTCTAAAAGCCTCTAACATATCTGATGGGTTGATGGGACAACACCCCCAATGAACCGACAAGTCTGAAAAACTGAACATAAAGGATAACTGATATCAACTGGTCCTCGGGAGATGAGGACTCACCAATGAACTGGATGCTAACTCCGGGAACGAGCTAAAGACGGTGTTGGGTCTGAAGATCAGGGCATGTATCATGAAACGAAACAGCATAAAGTATGCAGTCAGTACATGGAATGTACCGAGTATGTAAGGTAAGTAAAACGAATATTTTAAATACATAAAACTTCATAAGTAGGACAACATGCTCATAACATAAATTTCATAATGCAACATAAGGCCCAAGGTTTTCAAAATATTCGTAACCAATCATAATCATATAATAGGAAAAAATCTTCACTAAACGTAATTTGATCCAAAAATAATATGAATATAACCATGCATAAATCATGAGGAACAATGGGAGGACTCGTCATAACCGACACCATCATGGTAGAGCCTTACATGATGCTCCAACTATCTCACTCAAGTGGGCAGAGTCGTCCCAGGCTTGCCAGGCAAGGGACGTGCAGTATGTGATATCACGAAAGAGGGGATCCATTAATATTGAAATGTATCAATATGAACCTACGGTGGCACGTAGTTATGAGACACTGGCGTAGTCCTTTGAACGCCGAGCTACTCGGTGCTAGACACTGCTCCCAAAAATATGCACATTAGGCTTGTATGTAAATCATAAACATCATTCATGAGATTCATGGCCAAATAAACATTAACATCGTTGATCCCTATTTACATACATGTTTAGCCATGAATCAAGGGCCCATGAATCGGCCAACGTCATAAATCGATAAATCATAAAATTCATATCATAAATCATAAATCATACTTGAACATGTGGGCATAGCCCAATACTTTAACATGCTTGAAAATACTCAATTCACTTGAAAACATGATTATAAACATGGGTAACTTGAAAACATATTTTTCATCATTAATNATTATAAACATGGGTAACTTGAAAACATATTTTTCATCATTAATATCTCATCATACATGAACATTCATCATAAATCTCAACTTTCATAAACTTCTCATAAATGGGATTTTAGATTTATAAAGCTTGAAACATGATTTTAATGAAAAACAACATAAAACTTACCCATGATTCGTTATTCAATAATAAAAACTCATTTAGATCATACTCATGTAGAGAATTAAGAATTTCGTGTATTGGGTTAAAATCTCATAGAATCAACATAGGAATTTCCATGATTTAGAGAGAGATTGGGCATGGGTATGAACGGATTCACCCATTCATAACCCTACATACCTGGAGAAGATCTAATTTTACCACTCCTTGATTTTTCAAAGAAAGATTGAAGGAAAGCTTGAAGAAATCTAACTTGATCACCTCCTAAACCCTTTCAATATGCATGCATGGATGTGAATGAGACTAGGATAGATTTTTCCCTTATAAAACACTGCATTTCGAGCCTTAAATGACTAGTTTAGGACCCTCGGACGTAGAAATAACGAAAATACCCTTAATAAATTTTCTGAAAATTCTGCACTGGCAGTGACAACGACAGATCCTACTGGTTGTGCCTTGATACCACGACTTGTGGTGACCGTCCGTTACATCACCTGCCAATTCTCAACTTCTCAGTTCTAATCCCACGACTCAACAGGACGAGTCGTTACATAATACGATGATCCATTGGATCCTCCCATTATTCCCCCTAACGACCTGCACATGGGATTTCCCACGAGCCACACCACGACTCGTACCTCCTTCCAGCGAGTCGTGGTTTCCATCCGTCACCTCGACTGGAGATTTTTCCTACTCCTTTCCACGGTTACTTACCACGATCCGTTGTTACTCATAACGAGTCGTTCTACAACTCATTACTACCTCATAGACTAAGGGCCAGCCTCACCACGACCACAAACAACGACTCATGACATCAAACCACATGTCGTTCCTTGACCCGTTACTCCCAACTCCAATCCTATTGTACCTGACCATGAACACCTCCCACGGGTCGTTGGTACGACTAACAATCCATGGCATGACCCGTTCTGTGAAAATTTCCTAGATTTCTGTCATTTTCTATTTTTAAATTCCGAATCTAGTCTCAGACATTTCCGAGGTATTACAGTTTTGGACATAACTTAGGAAACAAGGATCAAAGGAAACCCTTGTTGAACTCCCACATACCTGGTTGAAGAATCCCCATCAATGACTTGAAGCTTGCAGCACCTTGGAGGGAAACCATAGTTCTTGAGCCTTGAGAGAACAAGGGAGAAGATGACTTGAGGATGATTTTGAGTAGAATGAGGGATTGGACTAGAAAAATTCCTTTAATTCATCCCATAGGAAGCCTAAAACGACCTAGTTTTGGAGTTAAAAGTATATGAAATTACAAAAATACCCCCAAGACTTCACATTAAAGAATGTCACATCTAGTGCTACGACTCGTCCTACGACTCATAGAACCATACCACGACTCATACCGAGTCTCGTGGTCTCAGGTCCTACCTCAGATCATTCTCTGAACTTCATGTCACGGGTACCAACCACGATCCGCACCTCCTTACCATGGGTCATACCTAGACTCGTGGTTCCTCACATCATCTCCGTACACTGCTTTGAATATCTTCCTACGACCCCCTGGTACGACTCGTACCATCTAGGTACAAATCGTAGGCCCCTGTCGTAGCTTAACTCGATCATTCCTGTACACCATATTACAGCCAATATTACGACTCGTACCCCCCAGCAACGAGTCGTACTGAGGCATATTACAGACTTTTCTTTGGTCAAATTTCAAATCCTGAGTCTAGTCTTAGGAAACTTTGGGGTATTACATTAGTTTATAAGTTTTTGTTTTTTTTTTGTATTTCTTATGTATGTATCTTAATATTTTGTATTTCCAATTGTACAATATATAATTTCAGCACAATCATTATTTGTGAAGAAGAAGAAGAAGAAAAAATGTGCATGTTTATATATTGAATGTTAGAGAATAACTTGAGAGTAATTTTAGCATAATTACGATTTGTAAAGAAGAAGAAAAAAATGTGTAGGTTTATGAAGGAATAAAAATACACGCTTCTGTAGGAGTAAATTTAGCATATATGATACGGCACACGCAATAAAAATTACAGTTATTAAGTGATCAAGTTTAATTAGGATTTATTATATAATTATTCATATTTATCAGAATTAAGTGACCAAGTTTAATTAGAATTTGTTATAATTATTCATACTTATCAGGTAAATTAGATAATTCAAAAATGGTAGTTTTAGTAAACATAAAATTAGTGGTAATATAAGTAATTAATTTAGTAATATTGTGTGTCCATGNTAATATAGGTAATTAATTTGGTAATATTGTTTGCCCATGTAATTTTTTCTTTTCTAAAAGCTAAAAAAATAGTTTCTCCCCAAAATCACTTATTTGAAAAGCACTTTTAAGAAAAATACATCTAGAAGATTTTTCAAAAGCTTGACCAAACACTAATTGTTACTCAAAAGTGTTTTTTAAATTTATTGGTCAAACACAAACTACTTCTCTCCAAAAGTACCTTTTTGATAAGCACTTCTCAAAATAAGTTGATTTTAGAAGTTTGGCCAAACAAGCTATAAGAACGGATGAGTACTTACCATTTCACAATAACTTTTTATATATTTAGCGTTTGAATGACTTAATAGTATAGTGGATTACTAACAACAACAACATACGTAGTGAAGTCCCACAAAATGAGATACGGAGATAGTAGAATATAGTATATTCAATATACGCAGACCTTATCCCTATATCAGAGGTAGAAAGATTATATTAGAGAGACCCTCAGCTCAAGAAAAAACACATCAAAGCAATTTAAAAAAAATAATATAAAAACATAATAAAATATGTTGAACAATAACTAAAGTAAAATAATATGATAATCAAAATACAATTAAAAATAATAAATAATAACAAAAATCTAAAATAAAACACTACAAAAATAATAAATGCGATAATTAGTATGAAAAACTATACTCTATTAACTACTAATCTACTATTCTTTTTCGTATCTTGTAACAACTTTTTATCTCAAAAAGCTGTAACTGCATATGAAATAAGTAGTTAATTCGTGATAAGTGGGGCCCCTTCGTCTGATGGAGAATATCCTCATATTAATTCTACATTCCACAATTGCACTCGTGTGTGGTTGTGGCCAATTGGGAGAGAAAGCACATACTAGTTTTCTCAACTCCACCTTTTAGAAAAATTAGTCAAATTTTGATCAAAGCACTATCATACTAACTAAAATAGAATAAACATTTACTATCGATCTATTATTACAATTCGACTAAGATGAGAGTGGATGACACCACTTATTAGTTAAAAGTATTTGATTGTATTTTTTATGTATATGTTTTTCAAATTTATGCTTGATAGAGAATTTTAAAACTGCGGTGTATTGTATTTTTTTTCCTTTTTAC